>JAMKPZ010004679.1:0-26327 GCA_024699675.1 Amphibolis antarctica | reverse complement strand
AACTTAACTTCTTGACATTCACATCCACGTAAAACTTAATTTTTGCAACAAATTATCGATTCCTTTTGATTAATCATTTCACATGTCATATCACAACAATTCGACATTCATACCGTATGGTATTTAATTTCTGCATAAGTATTCATTGCATTTTCATTACATGGCAGAAATAAAGTCAATGGCCCAGTGGTATGTGCTATGTATATAACACAACAATGTTAACGTGATATTTTTAAAAAAGACTTTGAAAAATTATTATTCTTTTTTAACTAAATGAATAAGAATTTGTTTTTAAAAAGAGAGCGTCAGACCACCTTTGACAAAAGCCAAGGAAGTCATCATCGTATTATCTTTAGGAAAAAATTCCAAAAGACCCAAAAAAATTGCAATCTTCAACTGTAACAAGACCAAATGACATCCCCTTTCCAACGCTAAATTTTCTTTAATAAAAATCTCATCTTAAAAGACTAAAGGTGTATTTACATACAGGCTTTTTAGCTTAGATAAAATTAAAATTAAAATTATTTTTTGGACAAAATTAGACTTGTACCGTAATTTAGATAATAAAAATATATATGTTAAAATTTATACAATAATAATAATAATAATTTTAAGAGTTAAAAAATAAGAATAAAAAGGAACTTAACTACGAAAGGATTTTAATTTCCAGGGAGCATTTGATTTTTGGATCAGCTATCTATTTAGATACATTAAATTTAAAATTATTTGTTGTACAACTTACATTAAAGTAAA
Organism: Amphibolis antarctica; assembly: GCA_024699675.1. Classification (NCBI taxonomy): domain Eukaryota; kingdom Viridiplantae; phylum Streptophyta; class Magnoliopsida; order Alismatales; family Cymodoceaceae; genus Amphibolis; species Amphibolis antarctica. The sequence continues at coordinate 25,574 of JAMKPZ010004679.1, read as the reverse complement.
TATTTTTTTTATTTATTTCTTTATTTTAACCGTAATATTTATTATTGTTAGATTTTAAATTCATATATTATATATAAGATATATGAGCTTTTTCAGAACGCCTTAGGCTTCATCGCGTCCTCGAGTGTTTCAGAACGCCTTGGTCCGTTTCGTTCGTGCGCTCTCGAACCCTTTTCCACCTCCGGCGAACTCATCACACTGGTCACCGGGCGTCTTGACGGGATAGAAACCCTAGTAATCGGGAACGCATTTGCTTTCAACAACGACGTGATTCTGCGGAGAATGGACGGAAACCCCAGCTCTCTTGCCGGACACCCCGGCGATGCCTGCACAGGTGTGATTGTTGCCCCTTACTCGCGTCTTTCGATCGGCGGTTCCGTGGATTATGCTGTTGATTGTCCTAGATACGTCTCCTGAACGATGCGTTGTCGTTTTCTTGTTCTCGCACTTCTTTTATTTCTTATTGGTGGAGGTTTTCATGTTTCATGGATTTCATTCTATTTTGAATGAGGAACTTAGGAGACTAAGCGTGTGATGTCGTGCGGTGCGCGAGATTGCCTTTCTTTCTCTTTCCAATGATAGAAATCGAGATTAATTGTTAACTATAAGAGAGTTTCGGAGGACCGGGCCTCCTTGCCTAATTTGATCCCTTAGGATTTCACGAAGTTCACGAGGCATGGCTGACCATCGCATGGTTTGCAGTGGACGATATGAGGAATGATTCCTTCTTATTGTGATCCCTTGAATGGAAAGGCTGGTCTGCGGTGCCTCCATTAACCTCCATGTTGGTGGACCAACACATAGAGGGAGTTCCTCTGCATATGGTGATCAAGGTGGATACGATAGTTTGGGGTAAATTTTTCCCTATTTATTTACAATAGCATAGGCTTGATTACGTGTACTTAGTTATGTGGAGATTAGTTACAATAACGACTCTCTTTCCTAACTAATATTGACATGTCACTCGCCTAATGTTGACGACCTTTACTTTATTTTTGACATGCATGTCCTGATGTAGGTTCCCCAACCTTGCTAACATCCCAGCCTTCCATGCATGAGATCCCATGTGGCTATGCATGCAACATTCCTCCCTCCTTGCATTTGACATCACCCATGACGTGGATCTCAGGTGGTCATAGTTCCTGCAGTCATTTTCGTGGTCCACTCCAAGAAAGAAAGATTTAGCTTTGAACATTGCTCCCAAGTAGCTTCCTCATGCTACATGCCATCCCATTGCACCAACCAATCTACAACATGTGACTGCCACATCTCATCATTCAATGATCCAATGACACATGAGGTTTTTGTTCAGATAGATCCATGGGACAGACTAGAGGGATGGTAGTAGAAATGAGCATTGTGCTGACCTTCTATTTGAGTAGTGATTCATGGAAAATAGGATGCACATGTGTTGTCAAAGGAAATTGTAGTTTGTATGCTATTGGACAAACCTTCTAGATGATTTGAAATGGTCCAAAATAGAAGTTAGAGAGCTTGTAATACGAATGAAGAGATGGTCATTTGATATTAGGGATGAATCTTCAAGTAGACCCAATCACCCTATTAAAAGGTTGTTTGGTGTGCTTCTTGTCAACAAAGAAATTCATGCATTCTTATGCTTGGTAGAGTTTATCTGGTAGATGAGCTAGCATTTGGTCCCTAGATATCATTTGATCTTCAACGGCTTTCACTCAAGCCATTCTAGGGATGAATGATGGTGGAGGGTGACTATACACCACTTTGAATGAGATTATGCTAATGGTAGTGTGGAAGGATGATAGCCCAAGCTAACTAGGATAGCCACTTCTTTGGTTGTTCACAATAATATCATCTCAAGTACATTTCCAATCCTTGGTTTACCACCTCTAATTGGTCATTTAATAACGGATGATGCATTGATCTCATGCATAAATTTATCTTGAAAGGAAAAACAATTCCTACTAGAACTTGCTTTGAAAGAGTGGATCACAATTGGATACAATGTAGCATGGTAAGCTATGAATTTTAAGGTGTAAAAATTTACAATAGTAGCTGAAAAGCCTAAGACCTCATTTGTTTATCCAATTTTAGCTTTAGCTTCACCTTTAATAACTATGGAGAGTTGAAGTTGAAGATAATTTCGCAAACGATGATAGAGTTGTATAGTAAATTGTGAGGTAAAAAATTATGTATGAGAGTTTGTGCGATGATGATAACATATAAGAGTTTATGTAGAGTTGGAGTTGAGAAAACAAATGAGGCCTAAGAATCCTTGTAGAGTTCACATGCTCTTGGGTTAAGGCTTATCTTAAATGCTGCACACCTTATTTATGTGGGGTAACACCCCTTTGAAAGAGACCATGGCCAAGATATTCCATTGCAACACTTGATTACCTTCACATGCAAGGAGTGAGCATGTAGTTGTTGTAGAACTTGTCATAGGTGGTGCAAGTGAGTGCTTCGATCCCCACTATGCATAGGAATGCCATTAAAAAAGACAAGAACGAACTTGCAAAGCCATGGTTTGAAAATCTCATGTGTGAGACCTGAAAGTAGAGGATGCATACATCAAACCAAATGGTATGATGAGGAACTCATAATGTCCCTCATGTATGTGAAACATTGTCTTGTGGATGAACATAGATCTAGTGGTAATTGGATTGCAAATCCAACTTAGAATAGTAATGACCATGCACCAATTTATCCAAGAGCTTGTCAATGGTTGGTATTGGATACTTGTGTTTGATTGTTGAGATCTTGATACTTCAATAGTCCATATGGAAGTGTCTTCTTAACGAGCAACATTGGTGAGGAGAATGGACTATTAGAGAGTCAAATGATGCTAGCTTGCAAGAGTTCCTTGAGATACCTCTTAATCTCATTATTTTGAAAGTAAGGATAGTGATTTGGAGGTATAGGCACTAGCTTGGTTTTATCTTTAAGCACCATTTTGCAGTTGTGAGCCCTCTTTGTTGGAAGTTTTGTGGGCTCTTCAAACACATTAGTGTATTGGTTGAGTAAATATTGCAACTCTAGAAGCCTTGGTTGCTAAGTGGCCATCTCATTTTGCATGTGATACAAGATGATGCTTTTAAGTACCTCATATCATCCTTACTCTATTCGATTCATTGATACTTTTGTAAAGGATCCATTAATTTCTTGCTCCTTTCCTTGATAATGAAATATCATAAGCTTCCTCTTGAGGTCCCATTGAAATAGGCCTAGTTGCTCCAACCATTGCATACAAGTGATAATATCATATAAACCAACTTCCATTAAATACACATCCATCTTTATTGTAGTTCCCCAACAAGTCAACACCACACCTGTTGCTTCACCCATTGCCTGCAGCTTATAGACCCTTGTTAATCTCATGCCCAACGCTGCTAGCTTGTCTCCCTAGCTTCTGTAGCAATTTGGAGTCCATGAAATTGTGAGTGGAACTGCTATCCACCATTAGTGGTGCCTGTTGGTCCTGCATAGTAACCCACATTTGCATGGTGCATGGTTTGATTGACCCAAACATTGCAGGTAAAGAAATGGTTGCTATGCCTTTGTCTTCCACCTTTGACATCTATCTTTCCCCTCCTTTATTTTCCTTTCTTCAATGTCCTAATTACCTTGTACATGGAATGAAGACTCTGTTTTACATTTGCGGCTTTGAGTCCAATGCTTATCATAGTTGTAACACATGCTGCATTCTCTTCTCTCCATCTCGGTAGGTGTCAATATTTTGATAGGTGTACTAGTTGATGCCTTGGTTTTGATCCCACCCTGATTCTTGGTTGATGCCACTATTGTATGGCTAGTGCTACCCCACCTATTTTGTTTATGACTCTTCTAGGTTTTCTCTTCATATAACTTGGCCAAATGACCTGCAACTACAAAACTTGTTGGCTGTGATAGTTGAACATACATCTATATTTCATCCTTCAACCCCGTTGCGAATATACCTATGATGTCTTGGTTGTTGAGGCCACTAATTCTATTAAGGAGGTTTTTGAACTAAGCTTGGTACTCTTTCATTGTTCTTGTTTGTTGTTGCTTCAAGAATGCTTCTCAACCTCATCGTCTCTAGACCTTGTGGCCATGTCCTCCTTAAAGCAGTCCCATGAATGCATTTTTCCTACATGTTCATGGTAGTAATACCATTACGTGGCTTCATCCTCAAGGTGGAGCAATGCAAAGTGGATTTTTTGGGCCTTTGGAACATTGTAGAAATTGAAAATGTGCTTGGCTCTCAACAGCCACACTGTGGGATTTCCACTCCCATTGTATACCATAAAAATTAACTTATTAGTGATGGTTGGGGTAAGATACCTTTAAGTTGATTGCATGCTCACCTTCCTTGAAGCATTTTCCCTAGTCTCCAATGTTGTCGGCTATACCAGACATGGTTGATTTCTTCACTACAGACAGATTTGGGGGACTCCTACACATCCTTCATGAGTCGCCAATTCTCATTTACTTCTTTCCATTGCCCATGAAGTTTGAATGTCAAGTCTTGCAGCCCTTCAGACTTCATGGGCACAAATTTGTTGTTGGATGTCAGCTCTAGCACCAAATTGATTTGATTGCTTAGGCTAGTTGATGTATGTAGAGTGATGATTCATTCTTATCATGGACCCTTGAGTGGAAAGTGTAGTGTACCGAGCCAAGCCTCTCCTCCAGGGTGGTGGACCAGCATATAGAGGTAGTTTCTCTCTAGATGGTGATTTAGGTGGATATGATAGTTTAGGGTAAAGTTTTTCCTGAGGGTTGTCAACTACTTTATTGATAATAACATTGGTGTGATTGCATGTACTTAATTACATTGGAGATTAGTTACAATTACAACTGTTTTCTCAACTTTTTTTTTGACATGTCACCAACCCACTACCAACATCCTTTGCTTTATTTTTGTCATGCACACCCTACTGTAACTCTTGCCAATGTCCCTACACTTGTCAATGATCCTTGCCTTCCATGCATGAGCTCCCTTGCAGGTGCATATGTACCATAGTCCTGCAGTTACATGCCAAATAAACAAGTTTGGTATCAAATTTCAATTTCCTGTTGATCTGGAGGCCTGCATGTGCTTATTGAAGCTTCTAGAATTGGTTTTCTTATCAACAGTGTTGTTTTTAGTTACTTGTTAACAAGGTTTGGTTATGATATAATAGCTCTATAAGTTTGGACTTAAGTTTTCATCATATTGTATCTCTTTCATGATCAGTTCTTCTGATTTTGAGTTGTGTTGTTGCAGTTTCCAAATCTCTATTGTGTTTGACGTATGTTTCCATTTTCTGTAATATCTATCTAATTCTTTTTTGTTTTTTTATCAATGTTTAGTTATTATGCTAATGGCCCTTGAAGTTTATAATTTTTACCTTTTCGTGTGTTTATTGCATCTATAGCACTACAGTTTCTTTCTGTTTTTGAACTGCATTGCCATAATATCTATTTTGTTTGTGTTTCCTGTACATTTTCTAGTTGAAGTTCTAACTTCCAAGACTGGACTCTTTTATTGCCTCCTTTTTATTTACTCGTTTGCAAATGTGTTTTAAATATATACGATCTTTTTACTATGATTTTCATCTATTCTAATTGTCTTTATCATGTTTATTCTTAGTGGGGTAATCTGTTATTTTTTTAACAGGCCATTGTCTCTTTTTTATTATGTTTGTCATCTATTCTAATGATGTTTATCATATTTATGCTTAGCAGTAATTTGCTATGTTTTTTTTGACAGGCCATAATTGTAGCTATCCCTATAATCTCAAAAACAGAAAAATTCACTATCCCTTTTGTTATTTTTCAGAGATGTCTTCATTTTTTTACTTGCAGATGTTTAAGTGCAGTGCCTAGTGGGAATATGGCTTGGACTATTGTTGTTGTTGTTGTTGTATGTTAAGTGTAGTCACATAGTTTGTTATATTTTTGTTGTGATATAATTGTCACTGTTCCTTTAATGCAAAAAAAGGGAAAATGCACTATTTCTTTTAGTCTCATATTGGAAGCATCTTCATTTTTTTTCATTGTCACTGATTTATTATTTTATTGTTTGTAGATGATGCTCGTTTTGATGCATCACAATATGCCTTCTTTGGTAATGAAGTCTTGGAGGAAGTTGAACTTGGAGGGCTTGAAGAAGAAGAAGATGATGTTGGTAATACTTGCTTAGGAGGCATTGGTGATGAAGAATTTCAATTTTCTTCTCTTGAAGATAGGGAAGAGGTATCATCTTTTCAGTATGATCTTCATGTTTTACCATGTTATGTTATAGCCCATTTCTTCATGTCTCTTATTTTAGGTGTATTATTGTTGACAATGGGTACCACCTCTCCCATTGGTAAAATCAACCTTGACCATAATGTCAAAAACCTATTTATAAGCTACTGAAGACATTTAAATTATTAGTAAATCTTTTGTCATTAATAATAAAATTGGAAAAATCAAACCTTGTTTTTTCTTCCAATCTATTATATCGAATGAATTCATATCTAGATATTCATTTCATAAATATTGATAATTGGTGGAGTTAAAGGAATTTGTTTCATTTCTAGAAATTAAAGTACTAAAAGTAGAAGATGATGGAAAATCTATATTTTCATTATCTCGGGCTTCTAATAATTTTCATGATGACATCTATGTTGATGATGATAATGACATATATGGAGAAATTTGTGTTGTTTTTATTCCATATTTTATTGCATATAAATCAAACATTTTATTTAAATTTTCTTCTATTTTTTGTATAGATACTCCAAGATGTACACCTAAGTATTTTTGTATGCCTCTAATTAATTTACTAACTAATTTTATTTTACACTTAAGATCTAAACAAACGCTCAATATATATAACAATGTAATTTTATGACAATATTTTTAAAATTTTTCTTTCATTTTGTTTATTATTGGTGCAAAAAAATTGATAACTACCATATTTATTAAAAACTAAAGAAATTTCATATAAATGATGTAATGCATAAATAAAAGTAGAATAATACTGATAATCTAATGATTTTAAAAATTCAATAAAATAATTAACAATTTTAAGGTTATTATTTGTTAATTCTTTGCTATAATCAGATATATGACGATTATACTAAGATATAATAGGATTTTTATATGTTAAATAACTATTTAACATTAAATATAAAGAATTTCATCTATGTTAGACATCAATATTAAATGTTTTGTGAGGCACGCCAAATGAATCACATATAAAATTAAAATCTACCTATCATTTATTTGAATTTGTGATGAATGACAAGACCTTAATATTTTCAATATAAATTTTAATTTTTGCAATACTTATTTTTACAGTAAGGTTAATCATATGACACATACATTTTTGATAAAATAAATTGAAACCATTGGGTGAAAATCCAATTAATCTTTTTCTTAAATCCTATTAATATTTTTTGTAAAATTTAATTATTATCAATATAATGAATAGTTATAGTAATATAATCATGTTTAGTTCTATCCTCCCAAATATCAGATGTACATGCAATATAAGTATTAATACTACTCATAATATCAATAAGGTTAAGTGTCAGTATGTTAAATACTTTCTAATAGTATTCATTGATACATGTTTATATTGAGGATAATACGCTTGAGAAATATATTCATCAAAAAATTTATTATCACTAAAATTAATATGCAAATTATTTACATATAAATTTTGCATGCAATTCTCTAGACTTTTAAGAATCATAATTTCATGACGAAAGACTACATTTAAGAGTAAAATAATGTTGAGTTTGAATAGTTTTATCTTTATTATATTTAGTCTCACATGTACTTTGTTGGAGATAGTCTCACATCAGTCTTTCACTAATGTGGGACTATCTCCAAATGTATTTGTTGAAAGCGGTTCCATATATTAACAAAACTTAGCTAAGTAGTTGAAGAGATTTCTACTATATTATATGCCTAGTCTTCAGTAAGATATCCGATGTAAGATTATCATCCAACACTTCCCTACACATGTTTACTTTTTGGTGAGAGGTGTGGTCCATGACCTAGTACTCTGATATCATGTTGAGAGAGCCCACATTTTACAAAACTCAGTTGAGTTGTAGAAAAGATCTCAACTTTAGTATTTGGCCCAGTCGTCCATCGGTCTTCTGCTAATGTGGGACTATCTCTAACACTCCCCCACACATGTGATACCACACACGTGATTCGTCAGTCGGGAAGTAGGTCTCAAGACTTGAAACTTTGATACCATGTTAACAGAGCTCACATTCTACAAAATCCAGTTAAGTTGTAGAAGAGATCTCAAGCCAGGTATTAGGCATAGTTGTCCATCAATCTTTCGTTGATGTGGAATTATTCCCAACACTAATGTGGGACTATCTCCAACATACTTAAATGCCTATTTAAATGATTGGTATCATCAAAAATTTTACAGAAGTTGACATTGTAGATATTGCAAAATGCCCTTTGCTTCGTAGTGTCATTTTTCGTGGTCTTCATCTTAATTGTAAACTTATTCTAGATTGGAGCTCTTCATCGAGACTTTTTTGGAATTGATGAAAATGCTCCAGTAATTTCCATGGATTGTGACACCTCAGAGTGGGAGCTCCAAGATAGCCGAGATTTTGACATTCATTGTGTCATTTCGAAAAGTAAAATTGAATGTTTTGAGAGTTTTAGAAATTGAAAGTTAGAGGAGGAGAGTAGATTTTCTTTTTTGAAATTTGAGAAGAGTTGAAGAAGATGAGAGGAAATGAAAAATTAGAAATTTAGAGTAAGATGAGGAGAGGGTTGGTTGGGTGAGGTGAATGGCCAATGATATTGACCATTTATAGAAAAATTTTTCACCATTGTTGTTGGCTTGCTACTCATTGCCATTGCTTGTTTCTATTACTGTTCATTACTGCCACCTATTGGAGTAGCCTCTCGATGTAGCCACCCATTGTAGTTGGCCCTCTTGCTTGTTGTGTCCCTTGTGGCTTGTGCTTGACACACATTGTAGTTGACCATTATTCCCCTTTTCCTTCATTATCATCATCATCATCATCATCATCATCTTCTTCTTCTTCTTCTCTGCCTAGTTGCTCTTTGCGGCTCCATTAGTTTGCCTTTCGCCCTTGCCTTCCCCTTTCGTGAGTCGTGTCGTTGTAGCCTCAAGCCTTGCCCTCACCCCTTGCTTCTCACCCCTTGCCCTTTACATCACTGCCCCTTTGGGACTGATTTGAATCGAATCAAAAACCCTAACTCTCTAAGCCTGTTGCATGTTTAGTGATAGTGATGGAACTCATTGAACACTACCTTACACCCTCATCTACATTGTCGTTACCATTGTTGTAGATTGCTAACGCTTGTTGCCTACCACCTACAACTCATCGAAGTTGCTGCTTGCAGCCTACCCCCACCTACTGGTGATGTTGGTGCCATGCTATCGGCGATCGTGCCATATCAACATATGCGTCGAATGTAGGCCGTGTTAGCACAACTCAAATGCCTTGGAGGCAACATGGCCCGCCCAACTGTGTTGGGCCGTGTCGGTCTTGAGGGAAAACTTGGTGTACAAACTAAAAAAGGTAGGCTTAAGAAAAACTTAGAGGCATAGTTTGAAGAATTAAGTAGCTTTGTGATAGTTGAAGGTTTAATAGGCACATAATGGACCACTTTGTATTTTATAGACCAATAAATGGGGTTTATGTGGTTCCAATAGTTTATGTAAATGACATTTTGTTGATAGGTATCGATGTTGCAACCTTTCAAATATTTATGATACCTGAGGAGACACTTTTATCATAAAGGACATAGGAAAACCTGATTACTTTCTTGGGGTTGAGTTTACATATATCATGCGGAAAATGACTTTATCAAAAAAAATATTTATTGTCAGAGATTGAACTCCTAGGTTGTAAACCTAAGAGTACTCCACTAGAGTCTAATTTCCTATTTTGTAGTAATTCATTAGAGCCTTTGGAAGACCTAGGGAAATATAGAAAATTAATTGAAAAATTGATCTACATGATAGTTATAAGACCAAATACAGCCTACGTTTGTTTGTCTTCTTGATCAATTCATGCATGAGTTGAGGAGAGTTCATTGGCAAAGAGCACTTTGTATGCTTGCCTATGTCAACAATGTGCTCAAGAAAGGTCTCTTATATTGGAGACAACCACTTGATGTTCAAAACATATTCTGATTTTGGTTATATTTGTATTAAAGGTGATAGGAAGTCTACATATGGATGCTTGCACTAATGTTTGTGGAAGTATAGTCACTTGACATAATAAGAAACAAAACATGGTATCCAGATTTATTGTTGAAGTTGATCTATGGTCCAGGTTGCTTGTAAGATGGTATAACTTAGGTTACTTCTTCACAAGCTTGGTTTTGCAGCTCAAACTCTTATGCTCATGTACTGTGATGATCAGGTTGCAATCTACATAGCTAACAACCTATATTCCATGAGAGCACCATGTATATCAAGGTTGACTATTACTATGCTCACAATATGATCACAAATGACTTGATTGTTACTCTTTATATCTAGCAACTTGTAGATGTTTTCATCGATGTTTGGGTTGTAGTTGTATTTGAGATTTCATATAACAAGTTAGACATGATAGATATATGCTCAACTTGAGATAAAGTGTGAGAGTTGTTTCAGTCAGATATATAGGGTAATGGATATTTGATTTCATTAGGTTTCTATTACTCACTATCTATATGTTGTACCCACTCTTTGTGCTAATATATCATTATTCACCCCCTTAATCTTTCTTCTTCACAAGGATGATCAGAATTTATTGTACTACAATCAACACCATGAAGTTTATTTATACTTCATTTCGTGTTTGGTACTATTTATTGTATTGGTAACTAGTACAAGAGTTTAGAAATTTGGATTTTATTGAGACCATCGGAATATTAAGCTTACTAGTATACAATATTGAATATTTACAAATTTCTAATCCATAATTTTTAGGTTCTTGTGCACTTTAGTCTTTCTCCTCTTAATCTCGATATTAACATTTAAAACTAACAACCTATTTTATGTTGTTAAGTTTTCTTTTGGTAATCTTATGTTGTTAAATTTTAATATTTAAAATTAACAACTTGATATTGATCTTATAATATCTATAAATTCTTTGATCTATTTTTCTAGTAAGTAAAAAAACTATTTCACTAGTATTTGAATTACCTCTAAATGTAATTAAATGCTCCAATCTTTTCCTAAAATAAGTGTTAATTACTAAAAGGTTTCAAGCTATGCTAGAGTCTAAAATTGATTTTTCATCTTAATTTCTATTATGAAAACCAGATCCTCCATGATTTCTTTCATATTCTATATTTTTCACTCCTGCATAATCGTTTAGATTCCCTCCGACAAAGAGCTATTTAACTGTCAAAATCCTTCCAAAGCTTCTGTTTAACAGCTTCTCCTAAACTTATTTGTGGAGCATTTGATAGACATACATAAAAAATAGTAAGAATAATCCAACACAAAATTCATAAAACCTTAAGGTCTTTATAACTGGAAGAAGATGAAGGCGTGGGAGCCTGTAATAGATGAAAAATACGATAACAGTGCCAGGACAACAGCAGCAACTTCAGTGAGTAGTGACACCAGTGACTTTTTTTGGCTAGACGGCAAGCTTGTGGGTATGGGAGAAGAAAACCCAGAGGAGAGGAGAGAACCCAATCGAAAATGGGAAAGGGAGGGAAGATGTGGGGGCATTTATGTAGATCAACCGGAAATACAGCTTCTTCAGTTTGACATGGATCACATGTTGGTTGACATGTGGTCCCTTGGCTTGGCAAATGGTAAACATCGGTTATAGCCAGTGAATGTGAACAGCAGATGAGAAATGAACGAAATGCAATGAACTCCATGGTTAGAGTCTGTCCTTAATACCTTGGTAATGAGTTCTTGTTTTGTTTTCCCTTCAATTTCAGTGGCCCTTTCATAAATGTCATGCATGGTGGGGCCAATTCTAAATTTCTAAGAAATGTTACATCTTGTGTTCAATCAAAGCATGCCCATTATTTTAGTATTTATCTTGACATCCAAGCAGGCACATTGTTTCCTTATGACAATATATATTTTTAGTTTTAAAAGAAAAATCTAAGTGATGATAAAGAGCTTACTCTTTAGGCCTTTACCAATATCTGTTCAGGTTCTTTCTTCTGGTTCCATCTTGTCATCAAATTTTAACCTTAATCCATGATTTCTGTTCTTTCTCTTTAGTTGAACAGAGTTGATGGTGGTGTAAGGAATGCAGGATCTCTTCGCAATGGTGGGTCATATTCAAATGAGAGTGAGTACTATGGCCAACTTTATGATTCTAAAATGATGTGATCTAGAGTAATATGTTAACTCCTCAAATTTGAAGTTGTTATTGTTTTCACTGTCACTTTCGTTTACTCCCTTTTGTCTTGTGTACCTTTTTATCTTTCCATCCTTTTGCTTTCAAGACCTGTTCCCAAAATTTAATCTACGGTAATATATGCACTGTTAATTTTTAGACGTAAATATTTGATATCTATACGTGAAATGAAACATTGACAGATGTTGAAATTTCAATGATATGTGTCAATTTTTCAATTTGTTAAAACAACATTAAAAATGATGTCAACATTGGTAATTCATTAACAAAAGGTGATTTGTTTTACCATATTTCCATTGATATTACTTTGATGTAATTAAATTTTATATGCACATGTTGATTTTCCCACTAACTGATGTCTTATACAAAATCAGAGTTGAATACCTTGGATTTATACAGCTGGTGCAACACTTGTAATTTTCCAGTAAATACTTTTTTTTCCCACTTGATGTATGGTTGAAATTTCTCTGAATAATGGCTAGTGGATGGTGGTGTGTTCCATAAAAAAATTGTTGATAGTGTTTTATTTGAATTCTATCTATCTGGCATTCTTTGATGAATAACCCATTTTTATATGTTTTTGTGCTGTTTCGTGATTAGTTCTGCTTTGCATCTAATCCTTTGAATTTCAATTTCTATTGATTTTATAAAAAAGGCTTTTTTGTTTATACCTATTTTATTCCAAAAATATGCATCACACAATTTCTTTGTGAATTTTGTACTTAAATGGGGAATGATTTTTTTGTGGGTTGTTGCAACCTTGCAACCATGCCATGCAATCCTTTCCAGTTTGGCCCCTGATTGTAAATCCTCAACTAGACATGCCAATATGATGAGGTTGCAGGCACGTCAACCACTTTATACTCGTTTCTGTTCTCCATTACTTTCAGTGACATGAGTCAGTCAAGACAAGTGAACTGCTCCAGCGTGTTCACTTAACTGTATATTATTTCTCGACCATCTTTTTGATGCTTCATGATTTTTGGAATCTGCGATGCCTTCTCTCCATCTCCCATGCCTCCAGTTTGGTATTATAAACCCTAAAGAATTATTTGACTATGACGAAGGGATTTTTTAGTAGTACATTAAATTCCTTCATTTATGTTTCTTTTGAAAGATTCTTGTTAAATTAATAATTTAATATTTTTTCCTGTCAATTAGGCCATTTTTTGGTTTTCCCCATAATAAAGCAACCCATCTAAATCGTTAAAAACTCGTTCATTCTCTTCCATTTTGGTTCCCAATTTTTTCCTTGTCAAACTAGGCTACTTTTTTCCCATCGTCATCTAAATTTTCAAAAATCAACCCATTCCCTCCATATAGTCTCCAATAAATTATTAACTTTTGATTCTGCAATTCTAGATTGTCTCTCACTAACAAGTAATGGGAAAACATCCATGTCCTTAAATAAATCACATCCATTTATTGCATAAAATATGGGCCAGCATAGCCTATTACCATTGGGTACAAGTATCAACACGTATGAGTATGAATACCTCATTTTGAATGGATACATGACATGTATACTAGTATAATTAATCTTGTCTATTTTTAAAGTAGTTTTGAGTTGGGAGAGTTTTGTAAGATACAGCAGCATTCATACTTTAATCCAATCATATCAGGAGAAATTTTCATAAGATAATTAATAAAAAACCAAGTCTAAGAAGGATATCTAAGTGTGTTTGTGATACAAGATAGGTTTCATAAACTAGTTTATAATTGTGTATGATTTAGGATATCTAAGAGAAGATACGTGTATGTTTAAATGGGGAGGATGTCTAAGAGAGAATGTGTCTGTTGAGAAGGTAAAACAAATACTTGATGCGAATCCATCCTGTATGTGCACTCATACCAGTGTTGGTATTGGAATGGAGGGACAGTACAAATAACTAGTTAGCATAGATAAGTGTATATAAATTGAGAATAAAAATGACTACACCTAATTTCTTTTCATTGATGATTACCATGCATGTATGGACCATCACTATTTTCATTGATAAAGCAATACGTGTAAGGGCTGGTTTTGGTGTAATGGTGAAGTTGCTCGATTTTGACATGGTGGTCATGAGTTGAAATATTCTCTCCACTGTCCATCCTTTACGTGCACCCATATCAATATTTGTATTAGAATGGAGGGATGGTACATGTATCTAGTTAACATAGATTGGTGGACATAGATTGAGAAAAAAAAGAGAGTATGCCCAATCTCTTTTCATTGACGATTACCTTGCATGTATGAGCCATTGATATTTTCATTGATAAAGTATTGTAAGGGTTAGTTTTAGTGTAATGGTGAAGTTGCTTAATTTTGTCATGTCGGTCAAGGGTTCCAATACTAGGAATAGTTGCTCTACCTTTGGAGGCTAGATTGTGCACGATTGGACTCTTGTAAGTCCTATTCTTATATTGTTTAGAACCTTGTGCATTAGGTTTTAAGTCTCAACCTTACTTTACTGGAGAGGTTAATGTCTCTAATAATGTGCCCTTACCTCTGTCTGTTCTCATAAATAGTGAACCTTGTCAGGACAATAGTGTTGCCAATTGCCCATTGCTGGTGTATAAGTGACACTAACGTCCATCATCATCTCTACTGATAGAATCAATTATGGCCCCTAACACAAATCCAAATCCAGACACATCTTCTTTGGATTTACCCATTGCCCTATGAAAAGGTAGACAAGCATGTACTAATCACCCAATTTCCAATTGTACCTTCGCCCTATGCCAATTTCTTATAATCATCTTTGCCCCTCCTATTGTACTTTTGCTTGAGACATTTATTCTGAGTCTATCCCTAGGAACTATTTGGAAACTTTACAACTACCATGTTAGAAGACAATTATGGATGAAGTGACAGTTTTATGGTATTGTGGTATATGAGAGTTAGTGCCTTGCCTTGCTAAAATAAATATAGTCTCATCTAAATGGGTCTTTAGTGTAAAATACAAGGTTAATGGGTCAATTAATTGGTATAAAGCTTGCCTTGCGGTTTGTGATTTTACTCTAACCTATGAAGTTGATTATGCATAAACTCTCTTGGTACTTAACTCCAATTGGGTGATTTTGTACATTACGGTAAATTACCAATGGGAACTCTATTAATTAGATGTTAAGAATGCTTTCCTTTATGATGATTTAGCTAAACAAGTTTATATGGAGCAACCCCTAGGATTTATTGCCCAAGGGAGAAGTTATGTAAATTGAAGAAGGCTAGATATAGCCTTAAACAAAGCTCCAGGGTTTGGTTTAAGAGACTTAGTCAAGTTATGAGTAGTGGAGGTTTTTGATAGTGTGCAGTGGATTATTCCCTTTTTTTATGGAAAATTGATGATGGATGTGTCATACCAGCAGTTTATGTCAATGATGTTCTCCTGAGTGGCAGTGATGAAACAGGAATTAAAAAAACCAAATACTACCTTTAGAAGATCTTTGTTACAAAAGATATGGGTAGGCTAGGATATTTTTTGGAAATTGAGTTTGCATAATCAAAAGGGAAAATGATGTTATCTTAGTGTAAGTATGTTACGGATTTATTAAAAGAAATTGGGTGCGTTGGATGCAAATCAGAGCACTCTCTTATAGGATTAAACCCTTCATTTTGGGATGTTTCATCCAAAAAAATTGGTTAATCCCTATCAGTACAAGAGGCTAATTGGGAAATTGATATATCTCGCTATTATAAACCAGACATAGCCTATTATGTACTGTTGTTGAGTCAATTTTTGCATGAGCCAAGGAAAATGCATTGGATAAGTGCACATTGGCTGTTGGCCTGCATTAAAGGCACATCGGGTATTTGTATTGTCTATAAGACTCATGCACATCTTAATGTAGAAGCCTATTTCGATTTTGGATTTATTGGAGATAAAGGGGACAGAAAATCAGCTTTAATGTATTGTACCTATGTGGGAGAAAATCTTGTTTCCTACTGTAGCAAGAAGTAGAACGTGGTTTCACATTTTAATGTCGAGGATAAATGGGGGTTTGTGCACATTGGATTTTGTTGGAATTTGAGTGAAATGAAAAGTAAGGGAAAAGTTTTTAAAAAATAAGGTGTGTTTGTGCAACATGGAAAGTGAGGGAAAGTTTTGACCATATAAATATATAACATTCACTCATATTCTCACTTTCCTTGCTTCGAGTCACTTGGAATCCCTATCCCCTCGACACCCCGACATCGTTTGAGTTAATGACAAAAAGAAAAAGCAAATAATATATGATAAGCAATGATGACATCTATGTGGAAGAAACAAAAAATAATAATTCATTTAAATTAAATTGTATTAATTTATGTAGTATAAGAACTTATATATTATGTTTATGAATTTTTATGATGTAACAGACTTTTATTACATACATAATTCTAATACATTCATTTTAATTCTAAGATATTCTAACCAATTATATGACTGTCACAAACACCCTCTTTTTTTTGACATTTTGACACATTTTGATAGATTTTCTTCTAACAAAATCTGACACATTTTTTCCAACAGATTCTGGTGGCATAAACAAACCCTAAATATAGAGCAATGGCAAAAGAAGCCAATGAGAAAAACATCTGTTTAATAGCATCATTAATGTTTTGTTTTTCAATCAGTATAATGTGCATTTTCCATTTTTTGAAACATTGAAGAAGATAATGTAGTGAGCAAGAGGTAAAATGAGTAATTAGTAATTCAGTATGAGATATTTTGTTATCAACGACTCTTCTTAGTTTCTCCAGAATCTGGAGCTTTGGAATTAAGTGGGGTTAATGTTCTCATCCACAAATATTATTTTGCATTTTAGTTTTCAGTATTAGCTTTGAAAGCTTTTGATTTTATTATTTTTATAATTTGATGACAATCAACATATACTACTATTCAATAGAAAACCATCAGTTCTTTTATTAACAGTTTTAGTTATTTTCTGTTCATTCCTGTTTGTGTATGGTCAGAACTCAGAATTATTCCCATGGTTTTACTTGGTCTTTGACTTAACTAGCTTACAAATGTTTCAGTTTTTGAGAAGAAAATTATGTTTGGTTACATTAGGAAAATATTTTTAAATGTTCACTTTTAGCTACTGGACTTGGCGACAGACGTTTTTATTGGGACATGACCACACTTGTGATATAGCAGATTCTAGAGTGGTGCAATAAATACTCTCCCACATTTTGCACTTTTGTCAGCATATTCCGTTGTCTGGAGATGGGCTCCTTTGTTACTTAAATTGGCATTGGATGATAAGTGGCAGAATAAAGTCATGGAATATACAGAATTTTTTCATGATGTAGATTTCGTTTAATGCATCAATGGAGTTGGATATGGCCTCCTTTGTTTGGACATCGAATTGTTTTTGTCTGGTATCTGATTTTTTTTGCCTGAGACATTGTTATAATGTTCAGCCTTTTGATTTCCTTTTTATCTTTCATTCACTTTATATGATCGGGTCATAGCTACCAATAAAAAAAATCTAAGGCAATAAATGATCCAAAGTACACAGCAGTTACCCATAATGCTTGCACGATTTTACATTTTGTGTTGATTCCAGTTGATGTTTGTCATCCGAAGAACTATCTTTTCCATATCTAGCCACTATATCAAATTCATAGTTTTTAATAATGTGTAGATGCAATGGTTTGTTAATATTTTATTACCTTGTTAAGTGAGTATTATCATCTTTCTTGTCTGCAGACCAGTTGCAAAATCCTAACTTTACAGATAGCATTGATCAGAAAGATTCAGATGCGGAAAATGTCTCAGTAGATAAAAGATGGTCCCAGCCACAACACTCTTCAGTACCTGTCTTGAAGTCAAATTCTTTGCACAGAACATCATCATATCCAGATCAGCAATTACAACAACGAAATGACCTTAGTGAGCCAATGCCCATATCAAGGCCATTGTTCCCGTCTTTTCCTCCCACTCATGGTAGATCTCAGGCATCTCCTAATTATTCACGTTATCCAAACTTCCCTCCATACACATCTGGAGCCTCAATCCCTTCATCTGCAGGATCTAGTTTGTCATATTTTTCAACTTCTCATCTTCATTTGCCAGGACGTCATCAAGTTCCTTATGGAAATATGAATCCGTTTGCTCAACAACAACTCTCCACTCATTGTCAACGGCAAAGTCATGAGTTAATCCAAAAAAATGCAGTATTGAGAGAACATCTGTTGGCTAATACATTGCCACAACACTTGTGTCATCCCAATGATATCATGAACCTACAGATGTCCCAGCAGCAACAACAGAGAGTGCAACCATTTCGGTCATCACCTCCACATTTATCATACATGCAATCTCAGTTACTGAGTCGAAGTCCACTAATGATGAACAAGTTTGAAATGCTTGGTGGGAGTGACATGAAAGATTCCAGACATAAAGTTACACATTGGGGAAGACAGAACATTCGTTTTCCCCTAATGAGTACTGATGCTAGCAGCCAGAGTAACAATTTTCGCTGGCCACAGTTTAGATCCAAATACATGTCCAGTGATGAGATTGAAAATATAATGAGAATGCAGCATGCTGCCACACATGGCAATGATCCATATGTGGATGACTATTATCATCAGGCTTGCCTTGCAAAGATGGCTGCAAGATCAAAGCAAAAGCACCATTTCTGCCCAATATCGTTGCATGATTTTTCTTCTCGTACAAGAGCCAACAATGAACCACATGCTTTTCTTCAGGTTGATGCTCTTGGGAGGCTTCCATTTTCATCAGTTCGGAGACCTCGTCCACTTCTTGAGGTCGACAGTCCTGCAACCACTGATAGTGGTGCTGAACAAAAATCGTCTATAAAGCCCCTTGAACAGGAACCCATGCTTGCTGCCAGAATCACGGTTGAATATGGCCTTTGCCTTCTTCTTGATGTGGATGATATCGATCGATTTCTTGAATTTGGTCGGCCACAAGATGGAGGTCCTCAACTGCAAATGCAGAGACAAACAATTCTTGAAGAGCTTGCAACTTCTCTTAAATTGGTTGATCCTCTTGCACCTGGAAAAGATGGTCATTCTCCCAGTGATGACATCCTTTTTTTACGGCTTGCATCTCTTCCTAAAGGCCTGAAGTTCCTGTCAAGGTTTCTTCACCTCCTTTTGCCTGGAAATGAACTCACTCGTGTGGTTTGCATGGCCATTTTCCGCCACCTGCGGTTCTTGTTTGGTGGTTTGCAAACCAGTGAGATCACAACAAGTCTTTCAATGGTCATGTCTTCATCTGTGCGCAGCATGGACCTGAGTGCCCTTAGTGCTTGCCTTGCTGCAATAGTTTGTTCCTCAGAGAAACCACCTCTTCGCCCCCTTGGGAGCTCTGCTGGTGATGGTGCTACAATTGTTATCGTGTCTGTGCTCAAGCGAGCAACGGAACTTTTGACTGATACTCATGTTGCAAGCAACTGCAGCATGCGTAATCGGACTCTTTGGCAGGCATCATTTGATTCCTTTTTCCAGCTTCTGATCAACCACTGTTTGACCAAATATGATTCCGTCATGCAATCATTGCATTTGCAGACAGAAAATATTGCCAACATTACATCTGAGGCTTCAAAAGCTATCAGCAGGGAGATGCCTGTCGAATTGCTACGGGCGTGCATTCCACATACTGATGAAAATCAACGGAAGCTCCTAATGGATTTTGCTCAGAGGTCAATGTCAGCAAGTGGTTTTGTTTCCCAAGGAGAAGGCCAGATTAATGTCAAATGAAAAAGAAATTGTATAGCCGTTACTTAGATTTCTGCCTATTCATTCGTAGGCATTGACGTCTTACTCTTTCGAGAATGCAGGCTACTGCATATATCAGGTAAAAATGCATCCGTGTGCATGGTTTCCTGTTTATGCTGCTTCAAGCCTATGTCTTTTGAGAACCAGAGCCAATTTTTCCCACACATTTAGGTAAAACCTTCTGATGGTGGTGGATAGAGGTGTTACCATCAGGGAGCATGATTTTGGTGCTCTGTTAAAAAAAAATCGTAAAATTTAGTCTTGGAAAATGTGTACAGGTTTTGCCTTCTCCTATTTCTTCCAAAGGAGATGTGGTCGCCTGTTAATTGATGTAGTTAGCAGCTTTACGCTGGGCTTCTGAAAGGAAGTTTCTGTTTGTCGGCACGATTTTAATCGTGTTAGCTGTCAAGGGGGCAGAGAGCTGTTATTTTTTTTAATCCTTTCCCCTTGTGTATGCAGACATATTTCTTTCCGTGCCGTGCTGCATTTTCGTGTCTGTTGTTATTCAGTAATGCTATCCAGTTTCTTGTATTGGTTGGATGGTCATCTTTCCCAGGCCCATGGTACTTAAAGATAATTACTTGTTGGATCACTTCAATATGTTCTGACCCATTGAAGCGGATCAAATGATTGGCACACTGTCATATCATTCTCGTGTGGTGTGAAACCTGCTAAAATTTTCTGTGCAGAAATGACTCTCACCATATGTGTGAAATTGTTTGCTATTGTAAGAGATGTTGCTGCTATTTCACTCATCATAAGATCTATTTGGAAGAATTTCTGGTAATTCTTGTTAGAGAATTGAAACTGTTGCTCGCACGGTAGACACTGTAAACTAGTTTGTGATTGGTATGAACAGTCAATTCTACACCCAATACGAAAATTCAGAGGATTGCATCTATGACCTTTGGCAGGAGGAACTTTTGGGGGGAGATTTTCTCAGCTTTGTCAGTTTATTAGTGTTGATTTTACGCTCTTTTAATCTCTCCAGTGTCAGCTTTCGACATGTCTTTTTTTGCGCTCAATTGTGTAAGTTGTAGTGCAACGGTGACTGTTGGGGGTGTGGCCACTGTGGTACGCTTTGAGCTGTAATTATTGGACAATCATTAGAGATGGATAAGGTTCGATGTTATGGTATTTTCTTTGCTACGTTCGACATTGCGACTTCTGTTATTTTCACCAGTTAAATCAATGGCCTGGTGAAAGGGAGAAGGAAGAGAAGAGTACAAAGTGGTCTTGTGCTTTGATGAATTCTTACTAGGGTTTATCACTGTGGGTAAAATGGCACTTTCATGTTGGTTTTCGTATTAGAGTAAAATTTTCAATCGCCAATGATAGATCATCACTGAACTGATATCCTTTCTTATTAAACTTGTGACCTTAAGTTTGAAATTCCATAAACGCAGTAGAATTGAGAGATGATGTGCAAATAAATATTAAAATAAAAGGGATATTTACAACATTGTCATGAAATAAACCATAGGAAGCCCTTTCGTCAAACATGCAAGTGTTTTGAGCAGTATGAATGAATAAATGATCAACAAGTAAAAGTGAAAGTCGAGCGTTATGTGATGTAGAATGTTGTAAGTATACTTCAGAATGTTACGAGAATACATAAATATTTGATCACAAGAATCAATCTGTCGGGTCACCAATCGATACGATCCGAGAATCCGGACCCGACTGCATACGATCCGTGATACCGATTTTTGGCGGGACCGGGACCGGGACGTCACGCGGAAAAGGCCCTCTCCATTTTGTACGGTTACAATACGCCGCAATGGCAGGTCTGATCACCTTCGCCGGCGGCGGCATCGCCTTCGTCCTCATCGGTCTCCACCAAGCCCTAACCCTACTCCGCACCCCTTCCTCCTCTTCCCTCACCATCCACCACCACTTCTCCATCCTCCTCTCCGTACTGACCTCCCTCTCTTCGCTTCTCTCCATCCTTCTCTCCCTCCACGATCCCGTCTCCATCCCCCTCTCCCTCTCCCTCCTCGCCCTCTCCCTCCTCTTCCTCCTTCGTTCCCTCGCAGGTCTCCGCCTCCCCCTCCTTCCACCGTTCGCTTGCGACGTCATCCTCCTCTTCGCATTCTTACAGGAGCTCCTCTTCCTCAAGCTCTCCCAGCGGGTGAACGACGCCGGGGATCTCGAGAATCGGTTCCTAGATCTCATGCTCGTGCCTGTCGGGCTCTGCGCTGTGGCCACGGGCTTCGGTGTTCTCAGGCCGAGTTCGGTGTTCCCGCCTCTGGCGAGAGGGATCGGGCTCATTTTCCAAGGGACATGGCTTTTGCAGATGGGATTCTCGTTCTTCACCACTGCTATTCCACATGGGTGTGTGCTGCAACAGAGGAGCTGGGCCAACTACACCATTAAGTGCAAGGTTTTCTTGATGCCATTCATTCCACAACATATCTTACTTTCGATGCTCAAAAACTACAACTTTAAGTCTAAGAAGAGCTACAAGTTCTTTGCTCTACCTACTTGTTTCAATTGCATTCCTGATTTAATAGAAAAGTTATTGTTCGTCTTCTTGAAAGCTGTTGGAGTATTTGAAAAATAGATCAACATGATATGATGCATGTCTTCTTGTTTCATTCTTCCTGCTGGATTGAAGATTTCTTTAGATTCTTATTAGCGATACTGTCGTACATTGCACTGTTCAAGTTTCGTGCCGTATATTTAAAAGCCCCATGGCTGGAGGTCCTCCTCCAGTCCTTATAAATTCATGGTGGGTACCTCGTGATTTTTTTTTAAAAAAAGTATGTGAGAGACGTTTAAAATGCTTATTAAGATTATACGATTTTTTTTTCGATTTCTAAAATAATAGCAGACTTAATCTTTTATTATGCTTTATTAGAATTGTTGAATTATATAATGATTTTAAATTCATACTTGTACGCAACTGTTTATTTAAGATTATCGTTATCTAAAATAATTAATTTTTTTTTTTTAAAACTTTGCACATCATTATGACAAGTAAGCTTTCTTTTGTATTATTGTGATATTCCATATCCTTCCATTTGTTGAGATTTTATGATTTCAATGGTTTTATTTAGAATTGTATCATATATGGTGATGAAGCTTTATGTTATTGTTATATTACCATATCCTTCTAAGCGTTGAGACTTACATTAAATGTTTGAGAACTTATGATTAAACGGTCATGCCTGACAGGGTCATGCAGAGTACCACAGAAGCAGGGCGGTTGCTACTCTCCTGTTCAACTTTCATTTAGCATTTTTTGTCGTGGCGATTTTGTGTGTTTATTCAGCTGTTTCTAGAAAAGTGTCAGCGAAATCTGTTGACTATTCCAAATACAGGCCTTTAGGTCAGATGCAAAGGACTGCTGGTGGATTTCAAGAAAGTTCACAGTTGACTTTGGATTTTGACGAGCATGAGGAAGGAGGGAAGGTGTCATCCGATGATGGCATTGTTATGGAGCCTGCCATGAACTTGCCTCGTGCAGATCCAGGAATGTGTGGCATTAATGAAGCACACTGATTTCGGTTACTACATGTTGGTTAGAAAATACATGCAGTTTTCCTCTCATATTGTAAAACATACTTTCATTCTAAAAATAAAAGTCTTTTTGTGCTACTTTCTCATTCCTCTTGATGATTTGTTTGTTCAAAAAGTTAATTTTACTCCCTGGTAGTTTGCTTTTTAGTTGGTCATTGTACCTTAACAGTCCAATTCAAGCAGCTTTAATGTCTTTTGCTTCCATGAAAATTAAATTAGTTATATGCTACTTTTCTGCTTAAATCTCAATGAGAAAGTGGTTTCCCTATGTGCCATTTAACAATAAAAATGACATACAAGTAATTTAATACTTTTTTCTATGACATAAAAGTAAACATTTCTAATATTTAATCCTCAAATTGGGGGAGACAATATTTCAAACTTTTTCTTTGTGCTTTGCTGACTTGTTTTTCCCTAGTTGGTGTAAGATGAAAGGATAAATAGAAGATTGAATTTTTATGATGCATTTGGGATGAGTGCCGGCACATGAATACGTCAAACTCTAGGCACACATTCATTGTGTCCTTGTAAGCTATGTATGATGTGGTCTATAAGGTTAGTTGTGCCATAGTAGAGATTTAACTTAGCCTTCTTGGAACTGTGTGGGTAGCGTTCTAGCCTTGAGGTTTTGAGCAGTTCATAGACCAATGCAATCAGCTCACTGTACAACAGATACCTCAGACAGAAAACGTCAAGGTTGTGGTTCTTTGATGGTTAGCCTCTGCCTTTAAAGGCCCGACACCTACAATATCATTCCAAGTGCCCCTCCATTGCTTTGAGTAGTTATCTTTGGAATTAAACCTAACAGATTAGAGATCACCAATTATAGAATTCATACTCTCCTGTAAAATTTCAACTAATGCAAGACAAGTAACTAGAAAGATGACCTAGTGTTATTGAGATGTATCAGCTTGGAAAAGGTGATAATAATGAAAATGCATGGTGACTCTGGCAACAGCCATTTATTAGGAACTCAAATCGTTAATTAGTGTACAAAGTTTTTTGGTAGGTCCATGGCACAAGTCAATATTTTAAAGAAGTTAGAACATGCATTGGCTGCCAAACACATGCACGCCCCCACCACTTGTTTCCTCGTGCCATCATGCTGATCCTGTCTCAAAGCTCCCTTTGATTAGTGGGGAATTAAACATCATTGGGCTATTTGCAACAGCGGTGCAACAGTTGAAGTGTGTTAGATTGTTTCACTATGTTTGATTGATTGTGATTTAGGTGGTGTTTGTGTTTTTAGAATTAATGGAAAATCATGTGAAATGTTAAAAAATAATAGTCAAAATTTTTGTTATTTCTTATTATTTTCTACTAATTCTAAAAGCACAAATTCCTTATTAGTTGCAATGTAGTGTAATTGAATTACATTCCTTGCTTTTTAAATCATTGGTAATGTCGACAAGTTTGCTAATTCGTCTTTCAAATTCCCACAGCTGGCATTCTGGCATTGTACACATCTTTAAGGAAGGTTTAAACTTGTGCTTTTCATTTAATCCTTGGTGCTTTTCAGTGAGAGCCTCTCTCTTCTCCTCCGGTAATTTCAAAATCATTCAAAAAATTAATTAGCGTTTTTCATTTGGTGAATGCTTCACAATCAAAGATTTGATGATCAAAATCACCTCTTTTCAGTTCAAAGAGTGCGGGAACATGTTATGGACCGCAGAAACAGTGCGGTGCTTTTCATCTTCAAACAAACCGATGATGTAAAGAAGGAAGATAGCATCGATGGCTCTCCATCCTACGGAGACAACTTGCACAAGTGAGTAAATTAGGATTTAAGTGAACGTCAAACAAACTGTGAGTATAGTTTCATTCAAAATTATTATACAAAATATTGGAGGACTTGATAAAAGTACGAACTTGAGTAGCAATACAGGTTGAGGTACTAAAGTGAAAATTGAGTATCATATTCCACATGATATCAGCTAGCACTGGGCATTTGTGGTAGTCAAAGCAGATCAGCTAGATCACATGGAAGCATTTACACACAGAACACATGCATG
>JAMKPZ010004678.1:0-19554 GCA_024699675.1 Amphibolis antarctica | reverse complement strand
CAAGTATCTTGCCTGCTGGGCCAAGATCTTTCATTTCGAATTCAGATTTCAAAACATTTTTCAAATCCTGTATCACCTTGATATCTTTGGCTGCAATCAAGATATCATCCACATACAAGAGCAGATATACATGTGTGCCATTTTCTAAATGTTTAACATACACACATGAATCATAACAGCTACGAGCAAAGCCAACTTTAGTGATAAAAGTGTCAAACATTTTATACCATTGTCTAGGAGATTGCTTAAGTTCATACAAGGACTTCTTCAGCTTGCAAATCAGGTCTGATTTCTCCTTGATAACAAAACCTATTGGCTGTTCCATCCAAGTTTCTTCTTCTAAGTCACCATGCAAGAAGACTGTCTTCACGTCAAGTTGCTCTAACTCCAAGTTCCTTGCAGCCACAATTGCTAGGAGCACTCTAATAGACGTGTGTCTAACTATTGGTGCAAAAACGTCATTGTAATCAATACCTTCTTGCTGTGAGTAGCCTTTAGCTACCAGTCTCGCCTTGAACTGCACGCCTTGACTGCACGCCTTGACTGCCTTGTGTTCCTATTTTTCTTTTGAACACCCACTTGCAACCAACAACGTTCTTAGCTCTAGGACGCTTCACCAAATCCCATGTATGGTTCTTGTGAAGGGATTGAAGCTCTTCCTACATGGCAACTGTCCAATTTGCAGCATCCGAGCCTCTAATGGCAGCATCATAAGTGGGTGGCTCAACTTGTTCTTCTACCTCACTCGCTACCTGCAATGCAAAAGCAATCAAGTTGCTATACCCGTACTTGATCGGAGGCAGGGCGGCTCTTCTAGGACGATCCCTAGCTATGCACCTGGATGGAAGTTCTTCCACATCATCCACACTGCTGCCATCAACTTCATCTGGCGAGTCCAAATCAGGAGTCACCTGTTCAGAACTAGTAGACTGCAGCAAAGAAAACTCCACCTGCTTGGAAGTATTGGGCTGATGTATAATGGTTGGCTTCTCTTCATTTTGCATCATTGAAGCCTCATCAAATATGACATCACGACTGTGTATCACCTTGCCTGACTCTATATCATAGATTCTGTAGTCTTTTACTCCCATGCCATATCCCACAAAGATGCCCTTCTTGGCACATGGTTCTAGCTTACCATTGTTGACATGGTAATATGCAGAACATCCAAATATCTTCAACTTGGAGTAATTTGCTGTCCTGTTCATCCATACCTCATATGGTATCTTGTCTTCTATACCACTGGAGGGTGACTTGTTAACAAGATAGGAAGTTGTGTTGATAGCTTCGGCCCAAAACTTCTTGTCCAAGCCGGCATGAGAAAGCATACACCTAGCTTTCTCCAATAGCGTGTGATTGAGGCGTTCTGCAACTCCATTATGCTACTTCGATAATAACTTCATCCGACAGACATAACAGTATGGTAGAATGAGCTTTTTCTTCTTGTTGCTCATACTCTGCAGGTTTTTCATCCATACTTAACCCCTTATTTAAAAGAGCCCAAATGTCCTGTTGTTTAAGTAGAGCTTTCATTTTAATCTGCCACAGACTGAAGTTATTTTTCCCATTGAACTTATCAACGTTCATTACTGGCATTGACATTTTATATTTTAAAAAATATAAAATGCACTACAACACTTTTGATCAAACAAATTTCAAATTTCCAAAATACTCAATACCTCCACTTCAAAAACTGACAGTCTCAATAAAGATATGTATCATTCATAATCACAAAAAATTGATTTCTGTCAAAAATCTCAAAGTGCCAATTTCCAAAGTCAAAGGACTCCACCTCAAACGGATCAAATCACTCGATTTGACCCCAAAAATAAATTAGCCCAAATGACCCAAAATGACTGACCTGACCTGACCTAGCTTGGACGCTGGTTAGGGTGCGGGCTAGCCTAGATGTTGGTCAGGGTGCGGGCTAGCCTGACCTAGCCTATACGGACGTGCGCTGGTCAGAACCCAAACAGGCGCGCGCAGGCCGGAGGATGCAGACGACTGCGCGCGTGCGGATCAGGGTGCTGTCGGTTGCGCGCGGGTGGAGCTGGACTCCGACGGCTGCGCGCGGTTGGAGCTGGACTCCGACGGCTGCGCGTGGGTGGAACTGGACTCCGACGGCTGCGCGCTAGTGGAACAGGGTTCCGACGACTGCACGCAGGTGGATCCTTGCGCGGGCAGCTGCACGCGGTCTGATCTGGGTGTCGGACGACTGCGCGCAGGGAATGTGTGAGTAGCAGTCATACCAATTGAAAGGACATGGGTAGTAGAAGCCTTACTGTTTTGTTGAGCCCTCAAAATCATCAACTCGTCAAAATTAGTTTGAGTGACCTGCACCATAGGAGCTGACATTGACTCATGGGAAACATTAGACTATGGAGCCAATGGAGCAATAGAAGAGGCTAGGTGCGTAGGAGTTGTAGGACGCCCGAATTTCTTTTAGCATCAATCAGAGGTATGGTTCATGTGTCCACAATGAATGCACAAAGGCCAAGGTCGACCACCTTATCGCCTTTAACCACTATTCTTGGATGGAGAAGGGTGGGAGTCTTAGATAGGGCCCTAAGTAGCAAGGGGGGATGTGTTTGCAGTTGATGGAGGAGTCAACGACGTTGCTGTCAACCAAAGGACACAATCAAAAGTGGTTTGGAGTGATGGAATGAAATCAGTGGCGAGGATTTGTCTGCAGATCTGAGAAGCTAGTTCAGGACGCAAGCTAGTGAGGAAAAGAGCAACACCGAGCTCCTCTTGATATCTCCTCTAACAAGCAAGATTCAGTGTGCAAGGTTGAAAAAGATGTAGATCGTCCAGGAGTGTGCAAAGTTGCTGTAATAGGAACAGACATCTCCCCTTGATGATGAGAGAATAGGTGCTCGTAGGTTTCACTAACTCAAGTGATACTATTGTTGGCTTTATAAGTCGTGCAAAGGGTTTCCCAAACCCGTTGCACCAGACGTAGGCGAGTGATATTGTAGGTACAGAGTCTTCGACATTGTTGATGATCCATGAGATGACGGTGAAGTTGGTGGCATTGGGAGGGTCATTGGTAAAGTGATTCTTGTTCATTTGGGAGACGACAAACATCTCGAACGTGTTGGCCCAATGATGGTAATTTGTCTCATTCAACTTGAAGTCAGTAATAGTGAGTTTTCCCACCCAAAAGGAGGAAGACTGTTAATCCATGGGAGAAAAGGGGGGGGGGGGACAACCATTGGAAGAGAGGCAAAGATGCAATTGAAATTGACGATTGAGCAATGGGGAGGCAAGTCAAGGACACGATTGAGAAGAAAGGTAATTGTGGTCGCATCTGCTAAGAAGAGGGGAAGGTGCGATTGCATCTTGTAGTTGCATTTGCCACCACCAAGAAGAGGGGAAGGTGTGGTCGCATTTGTCAAGCCACTGTGGGGTGCATTGCTTGGAGGAGATGGAGCCACCACGAGGAGGGGTAGTCACTGTGACCAGCAAGAGAAGGAGGGGCAACTGTTGGGAAGAGAGGGAGGGTAGGGTTAGGGTTTAACTTGTGCTTTCGATACCAAATGGAAAGTGCTAATTTGATTAATCACTAATGACAAAATATACAAGATATATATACAACACATAAATGGGTAAATAGATCCAAAGTTATTTAGGTCCATCTATCCAACAATTTCAATTGGTATAACCATGTAATATCAAAAATTGATGTTTGACTATTTCAACTGTACGTTCAATTATCATTTTCAATTGTAAATGTTTGTAATTAGAATTTTATATTGCATTACTTGGAAGATGATCTTGATCATAGTTTGATAAATGGTACTTAAAATAAATTTCAGCTGTATAATCAGCATCTATCAAGTAGAACTTAAAATAAATTTCATATTGAAATTATAAGATGCCATTACATTTTATTAGTGTATGTTGGGAGATTCCATGCTCAAGGGTGGGATTGTTAACTCCTAACTCAAGGAGCTGTATTGTAGTAGCTCTTTGAAGAAACAATGTTTGAAAGGAGTTGCAGTTCAATAGTTACCTTTATTTATTGAAGTAGCTTCTAGTAGAAATTTCTATACATTTCCAATTTTACCTTTGAAGGGTTTATCTTTCTTTCAATTTTTTTTTAAATATTTCAAGGGTTTGCTTATTTAAACATGTTTTAAAAATACTTAAAAAATTTTATGAAGTTACAATTTGTTGAAAATACTTAAAATTTTTAAAAATACTTTTTTATAAAGTTACAATTATTTTATAAAAGTCAACATTTATTAAGGTTATTTTAAATGCTAACTTTAAAAATAATATATAAGAACAATTTGCAAAAATAGAATACAAATGTGAATATCTCAACATAAGAAAAAACATCACTACAATTTCATGTTCCTATAACAACATCACAACATATATAAAAAAGAATATCATTATAGGTTCAGGTTTATATAACATTATAATACAAGAAAGAACATCACAACAATTTCATGTCCATATATCATCACAACAAAAAATAGAAAGTTGATGTACCAATACATTATCACTCTTGGTCATGTTCAATAGAATGCTCACATTTTTTCAACCACATCTCTCTTTGATGCTTTGTCTTCAACTTCAAAAATATTTTCCTTGGCATATATTTTTTATACTTCAGTAATGCAATACCTTATATTGAATCATCTTTTGTAAAACCATCATCTTCAAGTATTGCAAGACAGCGGTTAAGTTCATCATTGGAGTCACGACTTTGTAAGGTGCGTATGAAAGCACATACTTCACTCATTTCTCCTTGCAAAATTTCCTTTTGTCTTTCTTTTGGTACTAGTCCCTCTTGTGGTAGTTAATACATTTGTAGTTTGGTCTTTTCATTTACCTATAATTTGAGGAGTGTTGGATGGCTATTCTTCAATGTGTTAATCTTTGAGTATAGGACTTTCATTGTTAAAGTAGTTTGCCTAAATATCGTACTATGGATTTACACTTGATCTTAAAATAAAGCAACATTGTCTAGTAACAACACTCCCATCAAACAACAAATACTTCTACCAATGATCAAAAAAATAATTAATGAAAATTTAAGTTGAAAATGAGAGGGAAAAAGATTAGGGTTTTTCCATTACACATTGGTATAAATACAATGATACATCAGTGGATCTTAACATGGATCCTAATACCCATGTAACATAACATAACTTTTAACACTCCCAAGCTGGAGAATAGAGATCAATCATTCCCAACTTGTTATAAAGATCTCTAAATCCACCTATAGCTAAGGCCTTAGTAAAGATATTTGTCCTCTATTGAGTGGATCGAGTGAAGAGTGTGCATATAGTGTTAGCAAGGCAGAGTTTTTGAACATAGTGACAGTCAATCTCTATATGCTTGGTTCTCTTATGAAATGTGCTGTTGTTGGTAATATAAATGATAACTTGATTGTCACAATACATGTTCATAGGTAGTAATACTTTAACTCCAAGTTTAGAGAGGAGTGATTTTATCCAAACCAATTAATTGGTAGTTTGAGACATTAATCTATATTTTGCTTCAACACTAGATTTTGAGATTACATTTTGCTTCTTACTTCTCCAGGTAATTAGATTACCTCCTACATATGTGCAATAGTCAAAAGTTGACTTTTTGTTAACCTTGCACCCAGTATAAGTCAGAGTATGCAGCTACAAGACAATATCCATGATTTGAATAAATCAACCTTTTTTCAGGATTTTGCTTGATATAGGCAAGAACCCTCAGTACTCCTGTCCAATGAACTTTCTTTGGTAACTGTATAAATTGACTTGAAGTGCCAAAAGCATAAGAGCTATTTGGCCTTGTCACTGTAAGATAAATTAGCTTACCCATCAACAATTTATATTTGTCGACATCCTTTAGAGGGGTATAGGACTCATCTTAAAAAGAGGGATTGACTCCAATTGGAATAGGCTCTGGTTGGCACTTAAGCTGTCCAGTCTCCTTTAATATATCAAAATCATACTTTCTTTGATATGACACTATGCTCTTCTTTGAATGTGCAAACTCAATGCCTAGAAAATATCTGGATTTAACCAAATCTTTTATGGCAAAGTATTTTACTAGATACTATTTTGTTAACTGGATGCAATTAGTGTTGTCACTTGTTAGGAAAATGTCATCTATATAAACAGCTACAATGATGCGTCTACTAGAATTCTGTTTAATGAAAATATAATTGTCCACATTACACTTTTTGAATCCTTACAAGGTAAGAACAGTACTAAACTTAGTAGACCAGGCACAGGGGTTTTGTTTGAGGTCATAGATGTCATTCTAAAGAAGACAAACTTGAGACTCCCGTTAAGTAATAAACTTAGGTGGTTGCTTTATAAACACTTTTAAGTACCGCGTCTTCAAAATTGTAGCCTTCCCATGGCATATAAGCTACTAATACGTTTTTTCCCAAAGCGAGTTCTCCACCAACAGTAGCCGCACTGTCTACTAAAACTTGCCCCTTTTTAATGTATTTACCTTGCCGGGGTTTTTGGTGCATACAAGTATTTTTGTTGGAACGTTAATACATAACTAATGGAATGCTTATAGTATTCCCATTACTTGATAAAATCATTTTTTGAGTATCAGTATAAATGATCTTTCCCTCATGTTCCGCTATAATGGAAACTCCCGAATCCAAGGCCACTTGGCGTTCCAGCCCGGGCTCACCCAAATCGCCATATAGAAATACATTTGTAACATCAAGCTAAATCAGGGACCACTCATGTGTGACCACTAAGGAGAGAAGTATTTGGATGGAGCAACCACGAGCAAGCCACCAAACGAGCAAAAGTAGCCTCATAATCAACCTCATAGGTTTGGGTACAACCACGAGCCACCAAACGAGCTTGGTAGTGAGTCACACTATCATCTAGATTGCTTTTAATAGCAAACACCCACTTGCTACCCACAACTAGAGTAGAAGAAGGATGAGGAAAAAGATGCTAGGTGCCACGATCACGTAGGGCCTGCAACTCAAGTGCTATAGCAAACTTCCAATGTGGAAGGGTAAGTGATTTTTGATAATTCATAGCAATAAACTCCCAAGGAAAGAGAAAGCAAAG
Organism: Amphibolis antarctica; assembly: GCA_024699675.1. Classification (NCBI taxonomy): domain Eukaryota; kingdom Viridiplantae; phylum Streptophyta; class Magnoliopsida; order Alismatales; family Cymodoceaceae; genus Amphibolis; species Amphibolis antarctica. Next base: position 12,496 of record JAMKPZ010004678.1, on the reverse strand, counting down.
TGATGGTGGAAGGAGCAAGATGAACATAGGAAACAAAGTGAGAAATAGGGTGAAGGGTGGATGAACAAATACCTTTTTGTAGGACAATAGAGAGGCCAAGGTCAAAAGGAGTCGAATTTGCAACAAGAGGAAGGGAAGGGGTTAGGCGACAGTGACGATGGCACTGCTTTGAATGGAAGGCTAGGCGATAGTGACGATGGTGGAAGGAGCTTCAAATGGTAGGTTGGGTGACGATGGCGGCTTGTTTTCTCTGCGGGAATAGTTTTGGTTTTGAGGGAAGGATTTCAAATAAGTGGGTGAGGACGTCTTTTTATGTGGTGAAAGTTGAGGAGCTGTGAGGAGAGGGTGGACAGTAGCTCCTCCGTAAGGACAAAAGTATTTATATGAAGAACTGAAACACTTGGATTGAGTAGTTGCTACAGTTGTAGGAGTTGATGTGTTAAATTCTTTTGAGCTGCTGCTCTTAACTCCTAGAGTTAAGAGTTGCTATAAACAAACGTAGTCTAAGATGTGAGGAAGAAGTCATTGGAGTCACCGTTTTGTCATTGTAATCCACTGTTGGAAGTTGTATCTGCCAACACAAACTTTTGGTGCAAAATGGTATACCCTTTATGAACCTTATTTTTGGGGGTGTATTATGGATGGATAAATTGCACAGTCCCCCTTATACACTTGTAAATTACAAAAATAACTAGGAAAACAATAGATGATAAGAAAACCTATAAAATATGATTCTAGTCCTTTGCATTTCACATCAACTTCTTTCCATAATCATAGGATATTATATCTGTAGATGTTTTACAGAATGTTTCTCCTTTAGGCCCTTTTGCATTTATGTCCTTCTAAAATGGACTAACCTATATTCCATGCTAAAGTCACAAATATACACCTCATTGAGCATCAATATCACATGAAATACACAAAAAAATGCATAAAAATATGTTAATCAATTACCCTCATACCTAAACTTTGGTAGTCTTGAACAAAGCCTAAGATTAACAAAATATGGAAAGCACAAGATATGCAACACTAGATAGACAATAAAAAAATTGTATCTTGCATTCAGTTAATTAGGACCTTCAAATAAGCTTCTAGAAATCGTTCTCAGAATTACCTTTGGTAAAAGAATTCTCTCTTACCTTTAAGTCAAGTAATCCATTGAAAGCATCACCCCATTTTTCTAAAAAAAATAGGCCTACTTGCATCTGGTGTAAGTGAATCAAGTCCTAGACTGAAGTTTTCAAGTTCACCTTGACAGTAGTGGTCTTCTTTAAGGACAATCCCAAAACATTTACCTCTTTTTTTCTATGTTTTTAACATAGGCGAATACCCCTTCTTGCCTTAGGAATATGTGTCTGGTTACTTAGTAATTGTTGGATTACAACTTCTATAACTCTCTTTTCTTTCTTTCATCTACTAATTACCTTTTTACATGAATAGTTGTGCTTGCTTGAGGTACAATCATTCAGTTAATTATTAATCAGTAAACTACAACTCTTTTTCTGTTTATCTGGACAACCTCAGGAATGATAGCTTGAGTCCATTGCCCTTGAAATTTTCCACGATGTCTTAGGTTTTCTCTACTTTTCTTAATCCAAGATTGTGTACGTGTATATTAGATACAAGTAGCCCAAGAATATTCAGGATGAGGTTATTTTTCAGCTTTAAAATCCTTCCTCGAGTTCAAGAAAACATCTACCAAAGGTTTTACTTTTAACTCTCACTAGAAGCAATTATCCAATTTTGCATACCAAATTCATACGGGGAACAACTACAATTATTATTTTATTTATTTATTTGTTTATATGTTTCTTTTTTTTTTTATATATATTTTTTTATTAAAACAAATGACGAAACATAAAAGCATGAACATCCATCCCTTTATAACTAATCTTTTTATTGTCCTCAATGTAAAATTAATATGCATAAATATTTAAATAAATTAAAGTTTTAGTTGGGAGACATACCAGTAATGGCTTGAACACAACTTAAATTCTACTAAAATTGACAAACCCATTAAATTCAGAAATAGACTAGAACAAAAGAAAGGAAACAAAAAGGATTTAAATAAAAGGGGACTCAATCAAGTGTATCACGCATCAATCTTTCTTTTTCACTTGGGTGTGTGATTCTAGTTAGGTATCATTACTTTTAGCCATCCCAGTCCTTTTACATCAGTTGTTTTTAGATGATTGGTTACAATTGACATTTCTTCTAACATGGAGATTGCCTCTTGCAACAATTGTATTGTTTGGTGGCACCTTCCTTGTATCTATTTTTCCATAATAGTGGGGGATTCGTCTATTGAATCAACAACTAATTTCCCACTTGCAATGGCATACAAGTTTTGTAATGTTCGCTTGTAATCTAGGTTTGGTTGGTTTTCTTGAGTGTGTACATCCATTTCTTGTACATCATTGGGTAATGATAATGCCATTGACTTGAAACCTATGATCTATAGGGTTATCATTTAAAATGAAAAATCCAATACAAATATTAAATAAGAAATGTGATAAAGTACCATATAAATTCTACTAATCAATTTAACCACAAAATATCTATTTCCTTCTTCCCTTGAATACTGGTGAGTCTTTGTGTAATGTGATTTTCTCATTTGATAGAGTAGGTTGAGCCTCTATCCTACAAGACATTGCACTGAGCCCTAAGGCCTTAAAGAGGACAAGGTGAGTCCTTTAAAGGCTCAGGTGGGCTAAATTAGGGTGAATGAGCCTTTTGTTCAAGGAAGAGTCATCACTTAGCCTAAATAAAGGCTAAACCTAGGAAAACTTGTACGACATATGATTGTAGGTAAATGACTTCATGCCTATAAGGAGGATAAGGCCCATTGGGGTTCTATTAGAGAGTTGGGAATAAACTTTCCAAGTATGTGTGGGGAAGGGTTTAAGTACCTTACACGTCTAACTTGTTAGCCTCTTAAGTAGTTTAATAGGTGTTAGTCTATATAATGCATTTTTGCACTTATGTGTAAAATAAAAGGGATGAGGAGTTGGGCCCTTTGTGGCCCGATAAGGCATGGGCCTTTAAGCTTAAGAAGAAAGGGGCCAAGGAAGTCTAGAGAAGGTTGTGCAAACATTTCCACACTCTGTAGTGAGTTGGAAATGGGCCTATATACTAAACCTATGGAAAAACTCAAGCAAAATGCATATGTCGTATGTCATGTGAATGTATGAGTTTTGTGAAATTGAAAGGCATGGAAGCAATATGCAACATAAGGTATGATGTAGTGTATGATGCATGGGTTGATTAATTATGATTATGATTTAGAAATGTTATCACTTATAATTGATGACTTACAATTCCTAATTTGCCCCTTGATTTACGTCAAGGTGGTTGATGTGATCTAAGTGATGTGTGTCTTACCTTTCTAACGCGTCCCCTAATTCAGATTAGGGTGCACATCCAATCCTAACATGATGCATGAACATTGAGATGCATGCAAGCAAAGTACGAAATAAAACAAACATCTCCCTATATGATTGCATATGGGGGGAGCAGCTAGATAAACAAACACATAATAAAAATGCATCATATTTTCTTAGCTGGGAGGTGTAAAGATGTAATCATTTTAGTATCTAGGATTTCCTTATTTTATATTCGTAGATTCTGTGCCCAGGACATAAGGAAGAAGCCATTGAAGTTACCCTTTCGTCATTGGAATCCACCATTGGAAGTTGTAATCGCCAATACAAACTTTTGGTGTGGCTGTATTAGGGGGAGGGTTTATTATGGGTGGATAAATTGCACAACACCCCTTAATACACTTGTAAATTACAAAAAAAACTAGGAAAGCAACAAATACATTTGAAGAAAATGAAATTAGTGCACGTGGATTTATTTAGGCCAATCAAAACATTAAGTTTAGAACGAAAGAAATATGTTCTAGTTTTGGTTGATGATTTTACAAGGTTTTCTTGTGTAGTATTCCTGGCACATAAAAAGGATACATTTAAAGAATTTAAGAAATTTTGTGTTAGAAGATACTAAAAATAATGAGTGATCATGGAGATAAATTTCAGAGTCATGAATTTAAAAGCTTTTGTGAAGAAAGTGGAATTTCTCATGAGTTCTCTTGTCTTAGAACTTCCTTTTAAAATGTTGTAGTAGTGAGGAATAATAGATCTATACAAGAGATGACAAAAATTTTGTTGAATGCATCAAGTTTACTAAAATTTTTATGGGTAGCAGTATATATAGTATGTTGTATTTTTAATAGAGTACATTTGAGGCTCATTTTGAATAAGACAACCTTTGAATTATGGTATAGAAAAACTCTAAGAATATCATATTTTGAAGTTGTTGGATGTACATGTTATATACAAAAGAACAAAGACACATATTTGATGTAAAATCTGATAAAGCACACTTTCTTGGATATTCTACTACGAGTAAGGCTTATTGAGTTTATTTTGAGAAAAAAAGTAAAGTTAAAGAAATAGACTATGTAACCTTTGTTGAGAAAATTAAAGATAAATTATTGGACATGCATCTGAATAGCAATAATGATGACAATGATAATGACAATGATGGAAATGATCCAAAGTCAAATTTTATCATATCACCCAAAAGAATAAATTATTGGAGATTCAAGGGAGACTAGAAGTGGTATTCAGAATGAGTGTGAACAGTGTCTTTGTCTTTACATTTGAGCCCAGTAATGTAGATGAAGCATGTGAAGATGACTATTAGCTAGTAACAATATAAGAGAAGCTAAACTAGTTTGAGAATTAGTTGAAAGACTCAAAGATCATTCTATAATAGGAACTGAGTATTTAAAAATAAGTTAAATGAAGATGATAGGGTAGTTGGAAATAATGTTAGACTGTGTTTTAAGGGTATTGCCAACAAGAATCCATTAAAATGCGCTTAGCTTATGTAAGTCACATGAATATTACTTTATACCAAGTGGACATTAAGAGTGCCTTTGCAAATGGATATCTATAAGAAGAAGTTTATGTAAAGTAGCTACTAGGTTTTGAACATGAAAAAAATCTTGATCATGTGTGTAAGCTTAGAAAAGCTTTGTTTTGATTAAAACAAGCACCCATGGCATATCATGGAAGTATTTGTGTGAAGATTTTAAGAAAACGCTGAAAAATAAATTTGAGATGAGTATGATGAGAGAACTGAAATTTTTCCTTAGAATATAATTTCTGCAATGTAAAGATGGTATATTCGTAAATCAAGAAAAATATTGGAAAGAGTTGTTAAAAAGATAAAATTTTGAAAAGAGCAAACCTATTGGTATACCTATGAGTTCCAATATAAAACTAGGCATGGATAAGATTAGAATTGATGTAAATATAACTACTTATAGGCAAATGATTGGATCTTTGTTATATCTAATTGCAAGCAGACTTTATAATGTTTAGTATTTGTGTTTGTATAAGATTTCTATCTAAGCCAAAAGAATCTCATCTAAAAGTTGTAAAAAGAATTTTAAGATATCTAAAAGATACAAACAATTTTGGATTGTTCTATTCAAGGAAAAGTCCACTGGAATTGGTAGGCTGCATAGATGATGATTATGTTGGTAGCACATCTGATAGAGATAACACTAATGGTACATGTCTGTTATTTGGACATTCACTTGTACATTAAAGGATTGAATTTTCCGTTAAAAGGGGGTAAATAGCAATTTTTAAACATTTTTTAACAAGCACAAATAATAGTCATGAAATAAAGCATATACAGGATTTTTTAAGTGATTCCCAAAGAGGTAGTTCACCCCCAAGCTAGGAAGTTTGAGTATACATTAATTGCTATAAATCAATTACAAAATGTGTGTTTCAGGTCAAACACAATCAACTATAACAAGAGTTTAAGATGAAACTCTTTAACCAACCAAAATCGAGTGTTTTGGGTGGAACACTCCAATCAACCAAAGTTTTAAGGTGAAAACTTTGCAAACCTACCATTCCTTAAACCCAAGAAGAAACCTTTGTTAGGATTGATCATGACCACTAGAGGGAGGGTGAATAGTGATTTAACAAATTTTAAATGATTTTCGTACAAATTTAACCGAAAATATAAAGTACACGAAATATGAATGATAAAACTAATACGAGATTGAAATGAATAATTCGAAATAAAATTGAGTACGAATTTCGAAATAAATTAACATGCGTATAGTAAATTCGATGTGGAAACAATGATGAGAATACAGAAATAAAAGCACACAGAGAATTTTTAGGTAGTTTACCAACTAACTACATCCACTCTTAAGCTTAAGAAGTTTGAACCTAATCTAATCACTGTTAGAACGATTACAAACTGAGTGTTTAAGGTTAAACACCCAACCAACTACAACAAGGGTTAGTGGTCGCACCCTTCAACCAACCAACACAGGAGTTTGTGGTTGCACTCTCCAACCAACTAAGGATTTAGGTCGAATTCTTCACTCAACCAAGGATTTAGGTCGAATCCTCCAACTGACCAAGGATTTAAAGTCAAATTCTTCAACTAACATGAGTTTAAAGTCAAACTTTTCAATCGACAAGAGTTTAAGGTCGAACTCTTCAACTGACCACTCCAAAATGAAGTGCCCACGTGTGTTTAGGTCAAACACACGTCAAACCAACAAAAGAAAAACGAAACCAAACTCTTTCAAATCAATCAGAATGTGTTCACTTCGAAGGAGCGTAGAAATCAGACTATAAGCTTTTGCACTTTCAAGATCTCCTCCCACAGAAACACGAAAATCCGTCAAACCAAGTTCGAGACGTGAGCACCAGAGCCATGAGAAGGAGAGTGAAAATTTGTGAGTGAATGATGTGTAAAAATGATGAATCGGATTCCTATTTATAGATGCAAACTTAACTTAAAACTTGTCCAAAATCGTTAAAAGATTCATTGTATCGAATTGGTGTTCTGAAAAATTTGTTATAACATTTTAAAAATCATTATAATGATTTTTCTACGTGTTAAATCTTAGATTTTTCAAATCTAATCTTAAAGACTAGATCTTTTCAAAAAGTTTCCTAATAAGTGACAAATTCAAAATTCGTTATAACGATTTGAGAATCGTTATACTGATTTTGCTTGATTATCTAAAATTACGAATTTTCCTTGATTGAATTTCTAAATAAATATCTTTTCAAAAACTTTCCTAAGTATTATTTGAATTTCAAAATTCGTTATAACAATTATGAAAATCATTATACCGATTTTTCTAAAATTCCTTAATTTACGGGATTTTCTCTAGCAATCTTATTTTCAAAATATTTCCTATGTTTTGGGTTATATTAAAAATTCGTTATAATGATTTGAAAAATTGTTATATCGAATTTCCTAAATTCCTTAATCTACAAGATTTTCTCTAATATTCTTATTTTCAAAATATTTTCTAAGTTTTCGAACTCAATCAAAATTTGTTATAACGATTTTTCTAATCGTTATATCGAATTTCTTAGATGTAGAATCATGTGATCTAACAAATGAATAATGAATCATTATAACGATTTTCCAATTGTTATTCTGATTTTCTTTGTGTTGATTTTTATGTGTGGACTTAGAATCTAAATAAGTGACTTAAACTAGTGTTCAAATCCTTTTAAATGAGTGTATGTGCTTGTGGCTCTTCTTCATTGGTTTTAACACTTTCATCTTTAATTCTTCAAAGTTCTTTGGCTTTCTTTGTATAATTTCTTCATTCTTTCTTTATGATTTTGTATTTTGAACTTGATTTCTTTATGCCTTTATTTATTGTATGCCAAGTTGTTTGATATCATCAAAATTTACAGAGAGTGAGTTCTCAATAATCTCTTGTATTTTTAGATGAAAACACAAGAAAATCGACTTATACAGGAGACCAATTACTGAACTCAAAGAAAAACACAATCGATTTTTGAAATAGAGAGAAAAACCACTTGTATTCACTTTGGCTTATGGAAATGTACACAAGTGATGAAAAAACTCTCTTCTCCCAAAATAAACAATGAAGCAGCAACCTTAACAAATCTTACAGATAGCTTTTATAGGCATGCTCGACCACATGTCAGAGGCTCATGTACACACACGTTTTTCAAGTTACCACAAAAATAGCCACATTAACAGCCACATGCAACTACAACCATAAGTCACATGCACCCACACCCACACGTCTCCATGTTTCCAGATTTTGCGTTTTCCCCTTTGAAGGAGTCTTCCATGCATGCACCCACACATAAGACTCGTTCAACCACGTTCAACCACCCATGCAAGACTCATTTGCACACGTCCATGCATGAAACCACCCACGCAAGACTCATTCAAGGCTCGTCATGCACACACCAACAACGCCACCACTTCTGCAACTGCCAAATGTGACGGTGGATCAATTCTAGAATGCACCTAAATACCCATTTAGTTTCTATAACAAAATGATCATTAGGCTTCTCAACAAGTTCTTAAACTTTGTTTTTCTCAAACTGGTATAACTCTTTCAAATCTTCATCAAATGTCATATGGATTGTTTATTCCACTTTCCTTTCATTTTCAAAATATAACTTTTTTACTTGTGGTGGAGTATCCAACAAACAATGCTTCATCAGTTTTCAAACTTTTCTCTTGGATCCTTTGTATTTAATACATACCATTTACATCCAAATATTTAAAAATAAGAAATTCTCGGTACTTTGTCATATCATAGTTCAAATGCTGTTTTCTGTATGATGTTTTAAGTGCACTCTATTGGTAATATAACATGATGTATGCACTACCTCAGTCCATAAAAACTTTGGTAAATTTTCTTTATTTATTAAAGTTCTTTCCGTCTCTTAAATTTTCCTATTTGTTCTCTCAACCACTTAATTTTGTGGTGGAGTCCTTAGACAAGAAAGTTCATGACTTATTTCTAGTTCTTCACAAAATTCCTGAAATTGTTGATTTTCAAACTCTCTTTCATGATCACTTTTTATTTTCTTAATTTTCATATCCTTTTCATTTTGAACTTTCATACAGAATTTTCTATTTAAATGCAGCCTTCTTGTGAGCTAAAAATATGACCTAAGTAAATCTTGTGAAGTCATCAACCAAGACATAAATATACTTTTTTCTATCAATGCGTAGTCTTAATAGGTTCAAATAAGTTCATATAGACTAATTCAAGAGTTCTAGTTGCTATGTCATCTATACTCATGAATGAGCTCTTCTTTTACTTTCTAGTTGTTGAACATCTACTATTAATGATTCACTTTGACTTCTTTCTTTTCTCTGCAAATCATGTAACAATTAAATATTTTGGTACCCATATTTTCTTGGGTCCTTTGATATCAATCCTTGTATTATTGAACTTATTTCTTATTGGTAGTCACATTTTCTATTGATTTCTTTTTAAAACAAATACATAGTCACCATTATATATTCTTCTTATAACACCTCCACAATGAGGTATATTTTTAAATCGTTTAGTGGAGTGGAAAATATTCTTATTAAGTAAAAGATTTATTTGAGTTGTTCCTACCATGAGAATGTCTTGTGACAATACTTGATAGATCTTTCACTTTATTTTTCAATATGGTATTTTCATATTTCAATTCACAATTTAGGCATGCTATTTTCTATTTACTTTCTTTAATTTCATTTTTCTCTTTAACAAATTTTTCAATTTCAATATACACCTCATCATTTTCTTGTTGTAAGTCATCTATGCATGCAACTCTATTCTTATATTCTTTCTTTAAGTATTTATATTTCTCATATAACTCCTTATATGCACAAAGTAGTTTTTAAAAATTTTTAGAAGAATTTGCATTATCAGAGTTTATCTTGAGATGAGAGTTTACTTCCTCCTCAGCCATAAAACAGACATTTATAGTCATCTTCAAAAGTACTTGATTCATCATTGCTGGATGAACTAGAGCTGTCTCATGTGGCCTTTAATGTCTTTTTGTACTTGTGCCTCCTTTTTGATGACTTTTCCTCTTTCTCATTCTTTTTCTTCTTCAACAGTGAACAATGCTTTCTTATGTCTCTTATGATTGCAGTGATAACACATAGGAAGATCCTTCTTTGATGTCCCTTTTCTTGCATCTTTCCTGTCATTGTAAACTTTTTAAACTTGTTGAATTTTTTGAATCTTCTTGTCAAAATGATAATGTCTTCATCATTATCTTCATTACTACCACTCATTAACTTTGAAGGTGATTTCTTTCTTCTTTTCATACTTCTTGGAATTTTCAACTCTACCTTCTTTATTTGCCTTTATAAGGACCTCAAGTTGTGAAGTTCCCCATCAGTTCTTTAATGGTATATATAGATAAGTCTATGGCCTCTTCTATGACGATGATCTTCTTCTCCCACTCACTTATCAAGCTTCTTAAGATCTTTCTCATGTGTTCCTGTGAGGAATATACCTTTACAAGGCCTTTTAGGCCATTAACGATATCCAAAAATAGTTACATTTTCATTAATGATATCCAAAAACTGTTTCTTATCGCAAAAACAGTTTCATTATCATTCATTTTAAACATTTTATACTTTTCTACAAGCATTTGATGTCCTTTTTTTTGCATCTTTCCTGTCCTTCGAACTTTTTGAACTTGTTGAATTTTTTGAATTTTCTTGTCAAAAGTGCAATGTCGTAATAATTATTTTCATTGCTTTCACTTGTATCAACTTGGAAAGCGATTTCATTCTTCTTTTCATTCTTGAAATTTTTAGCCCTATCTTCTTTGTTTTCCTTCATAAGAACCTCATAAGCTGTGAAATTCCCCATCAGTTCTTCAATGGTATATATAGAAAGGTCTTTGACCTCTTCTATGACAGTGGTCTTCTTATCCTACTTGCTCATCAAGCTTCTCAAGATCTGTCATGTGTTCCTGTGAGGAATATACCTTTACAATGCTGTTTAGGCCATTAATGATATCTAAAAATCTAGAAAATTTCTCAAAAATAATTTCATTATCAGTCATTTTAAATAGTTCATACTTTTCTACAGGGATATTGATTTTCTCTTTAACTTGTGAAGTTTCTTCATAAGCTACCTCTAGCAATCTTTAAGCTATATTGGAGGTTACACAAGTAGAAATTTTATTGAACTATTCAGGAGATAATGAATAAAACAGAGTATTCAACTCGTTTGCATCTAGTTGGGCTGACTTCTTTTGATTGTCTATCCACATTCTATAGGATGTGGTTGGAACCTCAACTTTGTTGATCACAATGCTTCATAAATCTATATCAACAAATTTAAGAAATACTACCATTTTTTGTTTCCAATAATTAAAATTATTACCATTAAACAATAAACATCTATTGATACTTTGTCCTTTAAAAGTGTGGGCAACTATTGTCTTTTAGATTGTTAGATCTAAAAAAGATGAACCTAATTGGATAGTAATTGAAAAGATTGATTTCACCATTAGAGGGGGTGAATAGGATTTTTAAACGTTTTTTAATAAGCACAAACAATAGAGTACCGAAGTAAAGCACACAAAGGATTTGTTTAGGTGGTTTCCAAATAAGTACATCCACCACCAAACTAGGAAGATTGAGTCGACACTAACTACCATAAATCAATTACAAAACGTGTGTTTCAAGTCAAACACATCAACTGCAACAAGTGTTTAAAGTGAAACTCTTCAATCAACCAAAACTCGAGTGTTTCAGGTGGAATACTCTAACCAACTAGAGTTTTAAAGTGAAAACTTTGCAAACCCACGACTCCTTAAACCAAAAGGTCATGATTTAATTGGAAAAACATTCGATTAGACCATTAGGATTTAGTGGTTTTACTGGTCGATCTGATCAATTTTACTGCTCTATCCAAATGGTTTTATTGGTCATGCATAGTGACGGTCAGAATCTTTGATCCATTAGTTTGGATCATTAATCTGATATTCCCTGGACAGAATACATTAATTGTTGGTTAATAAACGTTGGTTCGTTTTTCTCTGGACATCCTTATGTATTCTAAGTGTGAATATGAGATGACCTAATTCTACTCTAGAATGCACCTACTTTCTTAGGGCAAGAGCTATTTATCAAAACACATATACACATCTATCTTTAGGCTTCACGTGAGCGTCCTTTATTGTCTAAGCTTTGATCTTCATGCTTTAACCATGCCTTCATACCTTCATGTGATCCTTAAGTATCCTTGCTTTCATTTGATCTTCATCCTTAGCCTTCTTCTAGTCTTCATGGTGTTATGCGTGGTAACCAAAGAAGCACAGCGGAATCAAACGGAAGAGTGAGCGATGAGAAAGGGAAGAGGAGAGGATCGCCAAACAAGACACACAAAGGGAGTGCACACCGGATTTTACGTGGTTCACCCTAACTTAGGGCTAGTCCACAGATGGAGAGGGAGAGGGTTTTCTTCTTTTGAAGGCTAGGGTTACAACTCTCTTCTCATGCCCTTTGGAAAACCCTAGCCAAGCTTATATAGTGCTTGGGTTTTCCAAAGGACCAAAATGCCCCTTATACTAATTACATTATTAGTATCATTCAAAACATAATACAACAATCTCCACCTTGTCTTGAATGTTGGCTCCACCTT
>JAMKPZ010004677.1:0-27205 GCA_024699675.1 Amphibolis antarctica | reverse complement strand
TATATATAATATATATATAATATATATAATATATATATAATATATATAATATATATATAATATATATAATATATATATAATATATATAATATATATATAATATATATAATATATATATAATATATATAATATATATATATAGAGAGAGAGAGAGAGAGGGATAAAAAAAAAACTAAAAAAGTAATTAAGCACTTGGGCCTGGAAATTAGATCGATCACAACATGCGGTTTATTTTGGGTTGGACCACCCACAGATAGATGATAGCATATATATATGAGTACGCACGTATGTGAGGGGATCGGATACCCGCGAGTCACGGTCACCACTTACAAAATGTTGACTTGGGTGGTTCGGCGGATGGAGACATGCACCTAGCTACGTGGATGGATGGACGGATTGATCGGGACGCACACGGATTCCATGACTTGTGCAGTGCCCACCACCTTCGAACACTTGACCTTCCCGTCTTCTCCATTAATTAATTACAGCTAGTTAATTATACGCAAACTGAGGGTCGAGGGGATGAAATTGGAATGCTGGGTGCAGGTAAATATATGGAAGTTGATGAGGTTGAAGACGGGGCAGGGGCATCAGTATCGGTCAGTGTCAGCAGCGCATATGCATGGAACGATGAACAAGATAGATAAGGCTTGCAGTTGGGACCGTATGTATTATTGCCTTTCACCAATCTGGTGATCGATGAAGTATGTATGTATGTATGTATATAGATATATATTATAAAGCATGCATGGTAATTAGTTGATCGAATTCACTTTAGTACATGGTCATGTCAGTTGCATGTGGTTGGTTGTGTGACATGTATGAACCAACCGTATTAATTAGTTGGTTTAGTCTGGGATGGGGTAGTGAAAAGTAAAATCATCATCGATGCATCATTGTCAAAAGGAGAAGTATGTGAGATACATATGTATATGTATGATATGGCATGCATAGAACTCATGTGTTCCCTCTTAGCATGATATCATAGTCATCAGTTCTTTACTTGCTTTTCTTAGTTCCAATATTCTGGCACTAAGAAATTTTAAAAGTAAATACTGAAAAGTAAAACGAGCTGGAGTAAGTAATTAAGTTAATATAATTGAGAGTTTTAGTGGTGAATGAACGCGTACGTAAGAGGAAATCGAAGTAATTAATTAGATTAAAATCGATGGTGTGGAATGGTACCTCGGACGAGTCTCTGCATCAAGATTCTCACGTAGTCGCGTTCATTGGTACCAGAGCTTCCACGAGTAACTAAATTGTTACTTCCCGGCCGTAACGACAGCTGGAACCTCCCTTCACAATGGGGGAACCCATGCATTTCAGCACAGAAGGAAGGAAGGAAGTAGCTACGCATCCTAATTAAAATTGAACTTAAAGACCAGCTTACATGAAGAATGTCCGGGGACGCTCAACCGGAGAAACGCAGTGCAGAGCAAAGGGAGCAGCAAGATGGCAAACACCAGTTTCCTCGATTCCTTCGCCTTAACTAGGTAATTTCTCCAGAAAGCCGGAGAGCTGTATGCAGGACCGTCGACGGCCATGTAATTAGTTGATTAGGCTACGAGAGTGGCATGAAGAAGAGATGATCGATGAAGGAGAATGGAGAGGAGTGGAAGAAGAGAGGCCGCGACCGGGTTGAAAAGTCACAATTGCTTCAGTGCCACAGCCACTGATGGAGATCGAACAAATTTAAGGGTTTTCAAACATGTGATGTCGCCCGGCCCGCATAAAAAAAGGGTAGATGCGAATTATTTCATATCTATTAGGTAGGCGAAAGTGACAACTTAACTAACGAGGTGCCACGGTGGCACTCGAAAGACGGGACATGTAATGCATACAAACCTTTATGTTGGGGCCGGTCACGTCTTTGCTACATCACTGCATTTTGGCAGCGCGTCGAAGGCGAAATCGAAATCGGAACAGCCGCCCACCAACCGATGCGCCGGCACCACCGTTCACGCCATTTTCCCCGAGACCGCCTGACGTCCTCCATTAGGCGCGAGAACCACATCAACGTTGCAATCAACACTTAAATTATTAATAATACCTCAATGATTAAAAGACGTCTCAATTTCAAAATCTCACTCACGCATTTGACTGATCTAATCGTAATTTCCAAAAAAAAACGTTGCATCCATCACCAGTTTTGACAGAAAGCCTAACCGCGAACATTATTGGCTTTAAAGATTAAGCATCGTCTATGCCCAAATATTCATTTTTTGTCGGCGGTGAATACCAACAAAATTTTAAATCCAAGCGTCTTACATTAGTTAACCCATTTTATAAAATGACGTAACTAAAACAATTAGAAGATCGCGTAATCACCTACGAAAGACAAAAGGCCTATGTTCAAATTTACGTAAAAACATCATCTACATGAGAAAAAAAAAACAGCAATTAAACCTCATCCACTGACTTGATAAAGCTGACAATAGAACCGGACCAAATCATGTGCACTTTCGTGCTAGTTACAACAAGGCAACAAAACAAAGACTCCCCATAATTTCGAATTCGCCAGTCCTTTGAATAATGCCGATACAAGCCAATGCTACAGTCGAAAGCCACCCGTTTCCGAGAACTACAATCTACCCATTCCTCTAATCTGGACCCATTTGATATTCCTGTCGTGCATGATTTACGATACCGTCTGGCGTCCAAGTAAATTGATAAATTAAGAAGAATGCCAATCGAGTATTAGAAAATCTTGATTGAACATACAATATTTACATCTTGGAAAAACCAAAATTTTAAATTAAGAAGAATGCGACTTTCCTGCCGGTCCTGCTTCCAGCCATTTTTGGCTTTTATCATTTACTCAAATGCTTTTAAATAACCTCCAAGCGTTTTCGACCTCTGAATGGTCCTTCCGCAAAAGAAATTTTTAATGAAAATTTTCTAGCTTACCCCACCTTTGCTCTGACTCCATTAACCCAAAGCTCGCCATTTTCGTTCTGCTCCTGCTTCCACTCATATTCGGCTTCTATCATTTGCTCAATGCTTGTAAATAACCTCCAACCACTAATGAGCACTGAGTGAGATCCCTTGCAACAGCAATTTTCAATGCATTTTCTCTCTCATTTATCTCGCGTTTGTTCTAACTCCATTTTCAATGCTTTTGCGCGTCACTAAACTCTTAAAATCCGAGTCAACTTGTAAACCTGTAACCATCAGAAAATGTATCATTTCCCCATCAAGTAAATAATGTAAAAGAAACGCCAAATAAAATATGGCATTGACAGTTTGCCTGAGCACTTCGAGCTGGGACTGGTACATTCAACGACTGTCGGAAACCATCAACCCTGAGGTATACAGGTATACAGGAACCATGGCATTAGTCATGCCTCCATATGATTAAACATTAATTTGGTAAAGGAATTACCATCTATTACTGGTTCTCTGCCAATATAATTTGTTAATGATCTGTCCACGTCCACCATATTTGGGTTCATCTGTATTGAGTTTTATCTGTGGCAAAGCAAATAAATCAGCGGATGTGCAATCTTCCATCCATACTTTTTATACTACCATTACTTGGCCATCAGCAAAATTGTGTAGATGATCCACCATAATTTAATGGGAACGAAATATTTATTTAGAGATTATACTATTTGCAAATGAAACAAATGGAATAAATATTTTCCTGAACAACGTCATTGAATCTCAGGCAAGGCAATGGCAACTAACTTTTATGGACATTTTCTGATCATTGTTCCAAAAAGGAAAAATAACCATTTAAATTCCAATACTAGTATCACATCACTTTGCATTTGTGCACTAAGTGAATGGATTGTCAGTTAAAAAGAAAATTGGAATAGTCCATATAAATCCATTGTTCCTGATAACAATCTGCTAAAAAAATGGTTTCAACTGTTAAAAAAATGGAGTGCCAATTAGGGCATCAAAAAAATTGATGCCCAAACAAGAACGGGGAAGCTTCCCTACTTGTGTCAGTTTGCTTCCTCATCTATTCGAGCATTACATGATCACACAATCACTCAACCCTTGCACCTGCATTCATTGTCATGCATCATGCCCACATTAATCATTTTTCTTGTGCAGGATCTTGGTTCACTTCATGCGATACCAATTGGATGTGCCTATGAACAAGAGGCTACAAGCTTGAGGTCAACTATGAGCATTTTCCCTAATTGGATTGCCTTGTTTCCGCACTTGCCAACTAAGTGAAGAAGAGAGAAGAAAGAAAAGGAAGGTTAAGCTAGCAAAACTACGTTATATTAAGTTGTCTTATATGTTGTTTTTAAGCTACAAACTTCAAGTGCATATGTAAACCACATGCCCTTTGTCCACTTTTGTATTTAACACTCTTGTGGAATAGCACCAACATGAAAGATTAGGTTCCAAGAACTTTCGTGGAGTCTAGACCCCTTTCCCTGACACTTCCTTGCCACCTTCGCTTTTCTCTTTGGTCAGTTGGCTGGAAATCCAACAAGACAGCTCCTGTGCAAACTCATGCTTAGGCAGAAAGGCATCATAGTGAAAGGGAGCACAACTTGGTATCAGAGCACTTAAGTGATCCTGTAGTAACAATGCATCGAAAGGAGCTAGAGGTGTTTCATACCATCCTTAAGGAATCTATGGGAAACTTGAGAAAAAAACTAGAAGCAAAGATGGACATCAAGTTGGAGACAATGAACCGCAATTTAAGACAAGATCATCGATGTTACACAAAACCTAGGAGGTGAAATCTCTGAGTTAAGTCTCAAAATTCACTCAGAAAATTTTAGAGGTGATGGTAAAGGGAGCAGTAACCAAGCTCCCATGAGTTCCAGAACACCATTGTCATCTTGAGAGAGACTATCAGGAGTTCCAGAACACTATTGTCAAACTCCCTTCTTTTGATGGTACCAAGGAGGCAAAGATATTGGCATATAAGGTGGAAAGATATTTTCAGTACCACAAGTTGTTGGAAAATTAAAAGGGGACTATTGCTTCTTTCTATTTAAACATAGCAACACTAGAGTGGTAGTTTGAATATTAAATACATAAAAACTCTATACCAAAATCCATTTATATATTTCAACTACGAGGTATACATAAATATTTAAAAAGAGGTTAGCATGTTTCAGAGAAACATACTGAAAAAATAATATATATATATATAATTATATATATGAAAATATCAATTGTTCATAAATATGAACTTAAATTGTCTAAAACATATAAAGCATGTTTGGACCCAAAATATGTAAGTATCCAAATAACATAATACCACTCATGAATATATAATATACAAACATCCAAATATTAAATTATCTAACCATAAAGTATATTTGAATATAAAATACACAAGTATTCAAATAAAAAGTATCATATGCTCTTAAATACAAACGTAAACTATCTAAAACATTGGATCCAAGGCGGAAATGTAGGAAAGAAATAAGACGATCCATATAGAACCTTTCACATGCCTGAATTGCCATAAATGCCCTTACATTACCCAAAATAGTCTATATGGACAAATTACCAAATACCCTCTATATAGGTAATTACCAACATGCCCTTCATATAGGCAAATTACAAAATACCCTCCACATGGATGAGCAACCAAAATACCCCTTCATATGGGTAAAATACCAAAATGCCCTTGCATGGCCAAATTACCAAGATACCTTCATATATCCAAGAATATTATATACTCCTACATATGAGTCTAAAGTATCTAAAATATTATGTACTCCTATATATATATATATATATATATTGTACATTTCCAAAATATTTTCCATTTTCATTGTAAATTTGAATTATAAAACAATATTTTGTACTTTTTATAAGCAATGAAATTTTACAATTTTTATCTTGTACGTATTTTGAGGCAATGCAACATGATGCAAACAAAACATTCTTTTTTTGAAAAGGTATGAGGCGTGAAATTATTAGTTAATTCTTGAAAGATTCAAATATCATAAAGACAAATATTTGAAAAAAAATACTTTCAATATGTATGATTGTTAGAAAAATTCCATGTAAACACAATCCTTTTTTCAATTCTTGTTTTCTTTGTTGTTGATACAATTTGACGTTTTACCTGTGCTTCTCTAATTTATGAATTGAAATTATGATATTTATGATTCAATGGGAAATTTGCCTGCATGCATCACTATACATCCAATTTTTTATGGTATCATTCTGCTTTCATAAAATAAACATCACTCAAACTGTGAGGAATCCATTTTCCGTTATTTATTTATTTAACTACGTAAAATGGAATGTCATAGTATTGAAAGGACTCGAGCAATAATGTTTGAGAAATTGCAGACTTAACAAAAGGCAGATTACTAAATTAACAGAAGGGATTATTGGTGGTTTACTTGATATTCACCAGCTTCTTCTACCCCTACAGAATAATTTTCATAAAAATTATCAGGATGAAAATTGAATATGAAGACAAAGGAACCTCTTCTGAAGCATATAACCTGTGATTGGAAAAATGTCAGCTTCTCATAGTAGCTATCCTGTAGGTAACAAAATGTTAATTCAATTCAGAAAGGAAGAAGATGAAACGATATATTAGCATCACATCTCATATATTGTGTAATAATTTGAAATCTGAATGTACTCAAGAGCAATTGGCCTTCGTATAGGCACCATTTTCCAAGAAAAAATTAAGCATGAGAACGATTAGAAAGACAAGAGTTACTTACACAAGCTACCTTCCCAACCTTAGCTATTTGCTTCCCAAAGAAACATAATCAAATTAACATGTCCAATGTACAATCGATAAGACAAATATTAGATTAAGCTTATCATTGTAGGATCTAGAGTATCAATTGCAATGTATCTAGGTGACCTTAGATTAAGCTTCTTACCATACTTGACTCGTTTACATGGTGAATATTGGGTAAACCTCTAGAAATCATTCCTTCATTTTTATCCAACAACATTGCATCCTGTGAAACAGCAATAGAATCATCATACCTTGATGTAGGCTCTATGTATTATTCAATTAAGTAAAAGTGCATTGTGAAAACTAAATTTCATGGCCGGTTGAAACTCAAAACATAATTGATATCAAGTTACGGAAAGATTGGATGAATATTGTTTTTTTTTTAAAATCCAATACTACATAGTCAAATTAAGGCATTGATTGTTGACTGTTGCAAAAGCTAATGCTACTTATTCCTGCTTGAGCTCAGTTTGTTGTCTTGAATCCAAGAAAAAGCTATCAGAATCCTATTAAATAATATACCTTATCAAAGTTGAGAAGATTGCGGTGCAGGTCAATTTTGGCTAACAAATTCCACTGACGGTTGGCAAATAAAAATGAGAAATTGTTGCTTGGCATGGGAAACTCCACTCTCTAGAAAAATAAGATTAATTCAACTAATCAATAATAGTAGAACACAAATATTTAAGGCTTAAAAAAGGAATTAAATGAGTTGCCATTTATATTATAAAACAGACAAATATTCCATCTCACATTTGGATGTCCAAATTCATTGCCCATGAAACTGAGGTAAGTTCTTCCCCCCATAGTAAATGAAAGTAGTCTAATCATCTGTGATTATAAAATACATGAACCGATAATGAGAAGAATTTCCATTAAAAAAATCAGTTATAAATAAAGATAACCAGGTTTTTGCATGAAATCATAATTTGCATCAGATGGCTTCTTCCACAAAAGAAAATTTTCCATATGCAAAAAATTATCAACCATAGTTAGGATTGGACCGTTGGATTTATAACATGTGTCAACACCCAACATGGAAACACCATGTCCAAAGCTAAACGAATTGTTAATATTCTTCATGTTTTGCAACAACTAATGCTATTGTTTCTACTTGCTAGGTTGATAGTGGTTGAAGCAGCAAAGGTGCTCACGTATGATGGTTGCATTTATAGGTGATAGCTACAACGGTAAATTTTGTTGCAAAGGTATGGGTACAAGAAAATATTACACATCACAAGCTTTCTCAATCCCAATTGGGCTCTGTCCACATAGTTCTACCTCCATGTGGAAGCCAACTTAAACCATAGAGAACAGCTGAGGAGCATGACCATAGGTGGGAGACGAGAGGCAGTCTGTTTGTGAGGGAGAAGAGGAGAAATTGAGATAGAAAAAGACAACAGGTCATGGCAGACTGAGAAAGAAGGGAAGGGCAGGAGCACCTCCCTTCAGTCTAACAGTCCTCTTTCAATACAACTAAAGTGACCTACAAACAACAAACAATTCTTGTGTTACGTGAAGCAAAAATAACAAATTCCCTGTTACTACCTATTTAAACTGCTTTTCTAACCATTCTTATGCAAACCTCTGGTTTCAATTACAAATCAGTAACGCAGTAAATTGAACTAATGACCAGCTTAATTTAGAAAATAATTAGATTCTAAGTTGAACCAGATTAGGACTTGAAAAAATGTATTTGTGAATTGAAGAAGAGATTTGAAGCAGCAGCAAAAACATGTTTTTGTAAGCACGATACTTTCCGCTAGCCTCAAATGCAAACTTTTGAGCTTCATACGTCAATCTTACATCGATCCAAAAGGATCCTTAAGAAAAAAAAACCTTTCAGATAATGTGTGTGCATGTGCACATGCAAGAGAAGTTTGTAATTTCTAGCAACATGAAGAAATAACAATTAAAAATATTAAAATAATGAAAAATTGGATGCAAATAATAAAAGATTATTAACATACTTTATACAAGGCCACTCCTCTAAAATCTGAATCCTCTGAACGCTGTGAGTTATTGCCAAATAGTTTTTCAGCAAATGACCTTCCTCCAGAAATCGACTGCAATGACAGCATCCCACGATATTAAAAATGTAGTGCAAACTAAGAAAACAATATAAAAGATATTAACTTTCGCATCCTATTCATCCCTGTAGATCAATATGTTCATGAAAATAATGACAATCATGTACAAATCAGGGGCCAGATGCAATATTCTAATGTTACAATTTTAGTTCATGAAAATGCATGAAAAAAACAATGATCCAATGCTTCTCCAAAAGAAGTGTATGGAGAGAAAAACCAGGATAAGTTAAATAACTAATGCCATGATATATAAGATATCTCCCTCCAACAGAGACTGGGAATTAAAAACATGCAAAACATTAGCATAACTAGTATATTTGTGAAAACCTAACAAAGCAACCTGATTGTGGTTCTCAGCATATATAACCATCTTTTCTGCACTTTGTTGGTTGAGCATCAACACAGAAATAATCTGCATAAGACATTTCATAATAGCGGTTAATCTCTCTGTCAAGCAACCTAATGCAGGTTAATCTTAAGTAAAATATCACATGATAACTATGGTACTAATATCCATAAAAGGGTTGAAAGGACTATCAAAGATTTCAGACCATCCATTGGTGATATTGCTTGTCAAGAAGGTGATATTCCTACTGTCACTTACAATGGATCCAGGAATTTCGGACCAATACATGCTTATGGACCTTGGATATTGTGAACTAAGCCTCCTGATAGAAAGAAAATTGAGTGGTGATGGGGCATGCATATGATAGTGGCACCACTGCCGGAGGAGTGATCAGAGACTGCTTTGATAGTCTTGTGGCTGCCTACTCTGATGGTTACCGATTGTGTTATTTATGAAGGTCTGTGCCTATGCATTGATAACAAGTTGAACCTTTCTAATCTTGACGTGGTGGTGGACTCAATTGCGATTATAAATGCTATTAGAGATAATAACTGTAATTCATGGCAGGTTTGTGATTTTTGGAGCCATTTCATCTAACTTTTGAATCAGGTTTTCTCCTTATCTCACAGTTATAGAGAAGGTAACAGGTTAGCAGACCACATAGCACAAGGGAGAAGCTTCTTGCTGCAGGAAACTGAGGAAAGCTTATGTCAAGGCGGAGGATCTATCTCTAGAAGCCAAGGAGCATTATATTATTGATAAATTGAGTGTTCCTAGCAGTAGAAAAAGATGGGGTTCTACAACTTGATATGTGCTTTCATTTGTGATGTGGGTTCCATGTTTCTTAATGATCCAAGTGGTCTATGTTGGGCAGTTCTCTCACAGGTCTTTTCGCTTGGTGCTGCCTCCCCTTTTTTTAGCTAGGCCTTGTTTCTCCTTTATTTTGTTTCTCTTCCCGGATTTTTGTTTTTGTTTCTTTTGGTGGAGCTTTAGGCTGTGTTTGGTTAGGCGTTTTGGTGAGGTGAGATTAGTTTCACAATTTTCTAGAAATTACACGATTTATAATGGAAAAATGATGATAGTATTTTTTTGTAAGTTGTGATGAATAATAAATAAAATATGTAAAAGAATAATGTATATATTTATTGTAATAATGTAATGATAGTGTTTTTTCAAGAGTTGTGATGATTAATGAAAAAATATGTAATAGAATAATAAATAGTATTTATTATATTAATGTAGTAATAGTATTTTTTTTAAGAGTTGTGATAATAATGTTTTTTTAAAAGTTGTCACATCTGATGGATAATAAATAACATAAAAATTGTTTAGTAAATGATACTATAAAATGTTATAGTACATAGTAAAAAACGTAATTGCATAGTAATAAACGTCTAGCCAAACACATGTTTAGTCTAGTCCTTACATTTTCTGGTTTTTGGGCCCCCACTTGATAAATAGATCAGGAAGTTTTTTTTAAAAAAAACTGTAGTACTAATATTTATTCACTTAGGTGAAAAGGTTCTATCAAAATCAAATGACTAAAGGAAAAGGTGAAAGAAACAACTAGAAAAGATGCCAGTTTATTAAATCAACTTCAAATTCCTGAAGGAATTTTAGACCAGGAGCCAATAACATTAATATTAATACTAATACTAACAGATAAATAGATGCATGGATACTAGATGGAATACCCTAGCCTCAAGGAATAATGGATGAATCCTAATAGATTAAAGATGAAATGAATTCCCATAAGGAGATATGTTAGCACAAATGTTGTACTAAGAGTTAAGTGTGTATAAGTTTAGTCTCACATTGGTTAAACTTATTTGTATGTCTTGTAATCTCTATATAAAGAGACTTTATCTTTGTTAATAAATCAATCAAATATCTTCCTTTATTTTACTTCTCAACATGGTATCAGTGGTTAGACTTTGAGAGTTCAAGATAGAAAGAAACCCTAGGTAGGGAGGAGGAACCCTAGCTAGTCACCTCCTCCCAACCATGGCAACCTCCACTTTTCCTCTTCCCCTCTTATTCTTCTCCTTCCGTTCATGATCATTGGGCGACTTTTCTATCTCTTCTACTCGTGAATCTCCTTCTACTTCCCTCCTTCCTCTCCACCACTCTCTATTCTGCATGCCACCACCACAACTGTTGTGTTACAAGGCAATTACAGAATTGTTGGGAAAACTCATCTATTTATTAGTTTTGTAAATTGAGGGTTGTTATGTACATGACTGGACCTATAAATAATATAACTAGGCCTATAACGGGCTAATAGCTTTTTCCCAAATTTAATTGTCACTATCAAGGCTCTGTCGGTTCACCACAGCCTGAGGCTTGGACCAAGCAATTCACCATCGATATCTTGTTCGTCTTCTTGTTCTTTGTATCTTATCCTTCACCTATTTGCAATATCATAGGTCCTCGACGAAACTTCCAACAGCCACCATAGACTGTTTGTGGATCAGTGCATCTCCAGGAATGCATCAATCACCAACACCAGTGCACTTTCCGCCACGGATCTCTATCAAACGAGTCTCCCATGTCAATGCTTTTTCCGAGCCTCTCTCCATCAACATGACTTATGTAGGTGGTTCTCTTCGATGTCATGGTCTGTAAGCAACTCTTTTCACCTTTCAAACACAAATGACCTCTCCCATTGCTTTATATCGCACAGACAACCTCTCCCGCTACTTTGGCTCATGTAGGTGATATCTTCCAACGACTCTTCTCTTGTAACACAACTCCCATGACCTCTTTTTGTCGGTCTATTTTGTACTTAGTGAAGGTGGCTCTCTTTTGGCTTATCTCGATGTTCGCAAGTGGTTCACCTCACAAAGTTCGATGATTCTTCTATTCATCTCCCTCTTCAGTGCACTGACTGTTGTTTCCTTTCAGTTTGTTGCCACCTAAACCCATTGAAGTTGTAGATGGCAACAATCGAAGGAGAGAAGAAAATGGGCGAATGAAGAACAAGGAGATGACAAATGCGATGTGTGTGCATAATTTAAAAAAAATTAAAAGAAGGGGGGGGTGGGTTAAGGGTGTTTAAGTTTTAAGTATGTTATTTTTATGTCTTTTAAAATTGTAACAAGTTGGATGCTCCAACTTAAAGAGGAGTGTTAGAGCAAATGTTGTATTAGGAGTTAAGCATGTGTAGGTTAAGTCCCACATTGGTTAAACTTATTGGTATGTATCTTATAATCTTTATATAAAAAGATCTTATCTTTGTTAATGAATTAATCAAATCAATTCCTTTCTTTTATTTCTCAACAAGATAACTGCAAGAAAATTGCTTTAGCAACTTCATGAATATCATAATTAGGATTTTATTTCTTGAGAAAATGTTAACAGGTAACCACAAGTATACAAAAGAGAAACGATCTACCAATGAGTAGTGACCTTGATCTGAATTAAGGCTAGTGTTTGTAAAGAAGTACACTTTCCAGTGATTCTATTAATCTTCTCAAAATGCATTTAATGCAAGCACAAAGAACTCAATAAAACTATCTATTCTAAATTATTTGGAAAAATGTATCTTAAGACACAAGTGCAAAAAAACCAAAAGCAACATCAACACTTGTATGGTTGCTTGAAACATCATATCACGATTATACCTCTAACCAAATATAATATTAACCTGTATTTCAAAAAAAGACAGCATAGAAGGTAAAAAGGAAACCTTTTCCATGCTCCATTGATGATCAGGGACATGGTCAAGAAGCCATAACCACATTTCTGGAACAGAAAGATTGACATAACGATCAAAACCTAAGCCACCTTGAGTAGTTGGTTCACAAAGTCCAGGATAGAAGCTAGCCTGTCAAAGAAATTTCAACCAACCAAGATCCAATGTATATCACATGCAAATTAAAGACAACAAATTAAAATACTAGTTTTGCAACCCTTGTTATTATATCGATTGCAGCAAAAAATAAGAAAGATGGCACGGAGTACTTGGGGAGGAAAGAATTGGTTTAAAGGTTTACATCACACACACACACACATATAGAGAGAGAGATAAATAGAAAGAGAGTCAATAATAAACAAGACCAAGTCTGAGGCCTTAAAAAACTAAACTGAAAATAAATTCAGTATTACAATTTTTGTACTTTAGCTTTAGTGATACAATTTTTTGTATTTTAGTTTTTAGAATTTTGTAGTCTACCTATGAAGATTTGATAGAGATGATGCAACGGTGGTGGATAAGAGGATGGATGAGAACACCAAGAAGTTGTACAAGAGAAGGAAACAATACATGTAGACCAAAAGGCAGAAGGGAGGACACAGCAGGGTGTGGCAAGTGGGCTAGTGGGAGGAAGCGGCAAAGTGCAAGAATGACTCCAAAGAGGAGTGGTGGGAGGTAAAGAGGCAGTACGGTGCACAAACTTATGTGCAGCTAGGTGGAAAGAAAGATACAACTGGGGTTGGAAGGTGGCATGTGGTGGTGAGGTGCAGGAATCAGGCAGGTGCATGGAGGGAAGGGGGAAGCAAGGGTAGACATAACGTGGATTTGCAGGTTTGGGGGTGGCAAAGAGTTATAAGAGGATGGGATCATTACATTAACCAAGCACACGAAACTGTGTCACATGCATTGCTTTTTTGTTAAATTTAGATCTTGCGATGAATGTTTTAGATCAAGGGCTTCAAATTATCAAGATGAGATCCAACCATATCTGATGATTTGCCTATATGTATGTGTATGTTTATGTATGTAAATTTATATATGTAAAAGCAAACAATCAAAGCAATAGACACCAAAACAAGTGTGTAGTTCAAGTTCCAGGAACAGGAAAGCTTCTAGTTGTTACTGGTTAATTTCGCTTGCCTCTCTTCTTGATTGGATAAGCTTGAGTAACACACTTCTAAAAACATTAATTTGACTTGTAGTGATTCTAATGACAAAGATTGTCATCCTATAGTACCAAATCCATTATGGTTCAACAGGTTATCAATCAATTCACTTTAATCTATAATCAACAACAAGAAGCAGCACCTCAATCAAATCTCACATTCTTTTCACATTGAGTTGCACTTTCATGAGTCTCCTATTTTCTAAAACAACAAAGGTTTGATTTCCCCTAAATTCTCCAATGTAAAGGTTAATGACAGTTCCAAAACTTGCATACATGTTAAGAAAAGCCAATAAAAGCATTTTTCTATTCATCACCATATTTACCATTGAATGCCATAATTTTATTATCCTAAATCTTTTCCTCTATTTATTCATTAAAAAAAAGATATTCTTAATCCTCATAATCCTGCTCAAACTTTAAATAATCAAAAGTTACATAAATTTTAGGAAGCATATAAATTTCTTTATTAGTCTATTACCAAAAGTGCAATCCATTTACATACTGCCACCTCCGTCATCAGCTGGTGCATAATTTCCTTTTGAAAAAGACAAGTATAAGTCTTTCAATAGAGGCTATCCCAAGACATTTGGTTCAAAGTCCAAATAGCAGAAGGTTGTTCGATGGAGAGCCATAGAAAGTTATTTTGGCTAAAAAATAATTTTATGCTTCAACCCAAGATGATCATGAATGCTGAGGAGAAAAATGAACTATTTTTCCGATCACATATAATGAATTATGGAGGGAATGTTGTTTTGAGAAGTATAATGGAGGGATTATTGTTAGACTAAAGTATAACTTTTTTAAACAACCTATGATTGTCTATTTTTTTCAGCAAAATCTAAGATTCTCTATTGAATACGAAGAATACATAAAATAAGTTCTGGTGATTGAAACAATAAAAATAGTTCAGAAATACTCAGCATCAAATAATTAACAAAATAATGAAGCTAACAATGCAAATCATATGGCTTACATCTTCAGCAATGGTTATGATTTTCGGATGTAGTTTATGCAACATCTCATTAGCCAAAATCAGGTATGTTAATGCATCCTTGTCCACATACTGGTTGCAATATCTGTCATTGTAATGAACTTGGTAAATTACTTGTATACTATACAACTCAAGATCTTAGATTGTGAAGTGTGAACGTATGTAAAATGTTAATGCTGTTGAGATACATATGCTTAGATGGGTGAGTGATAATATCATAATGGACAGGTTAAAAAATAATTTTATTAGAAATAGAGAAGAAGTAGCACCTATTGAAGAAAGGATAAGAGAAAATTGATTTAGGTTGTTTGGTTATATCCTTAGGACTTAGGAGACTACAGAATGCTCCAATTAGGAGAGACAAATTAATTAATGCAAAAGAAATTAAAAGAAATAGAGGCAAGCCTAAAGCTAATTAGTCGAAATAAAAAAATAAAATTTATGTAGTTTAACAAAAAATTTGACATTGAATAAAAATATTTGAAAGAAAAGGATTTATGTGGTCGACCCATAGAATGACATTATGACTTGAATTGTTGTTCTTGTTATTGTAATAATCCATACATATTAAATTTAATTAACATGAAAAAATATCCTAGAACACTATCAAATTGTAACAGAGATTTATTGTTTCCCAAGTTCAATGCTGGCAATGCAATAACCAGAACGGTACTTACTCCTCCATTTTGCCAGTAAATGATGCGAAACCATTATGAGTATACAACATTGATGAGAGTGAATGGAATTGAAAGCCATCAACCAGGTACTCCTCAACCCACCTGTTCACTATATTATGTAACACAATACTACGAAGTTGGTCTAAAGACACATAAATCAATGCATGTTACCTAATTCCAATGGTCTGAAGATAGACATAAAAAATGTATTCAGATGAGCAAATAACGATGACTGCATGTTAGCATTATTTGAGAAAATCAAAGATGGTTCACAGGCAGTTTACCATTTCAAATTTGAGAGAAGGTAGTGCACTACATCATGATCCCCGTATTTAAACATTCTTGTACCCCAATATTTGTGATGTCCTCGCTTTCCTATCAAGAAAAAAAGTTTCTCAAATGTATTTGTGAACTATACAAACATGAATAAAAAGAGAGTGTGCCTTAGAACAGTGGTTGGAGATTAGATTTTGGAGGAGATTACATATATATAATCCATCATTAGGGACAAAGATCCATAATACACAAGGAATCCATTGACCCAAGAAACACACATAACCTGCTAATTATAGCAATAACACTTAAAAATATAAAAGGAAAATTCTATAATATATTAACACATATTACACCTTAGTGAAGTCATGCCTAAACAGTCAATAATGCCCACAGACTATAAGTTACAGATCTTGAAGTTTATCACCATATGCCCATTGACCCATAATAACCCTTGTCGTTTCAGATAGCAAGTGGAGTTCTTTCCCTCCTCACGATGGAAAACTTGATCCACTTGCTTGCAAAGAGATTTTTCCAATTTTCCTTGGAAAATTTCAGAACAATAAATAATTTACAATGATTCATTCAAGATGGATGATTTTTCAATGCAAATCAATAAAAGAGTATAAATACGTGATTTAATCAACATAAATCATTTGAAAATGGTGAACTTTTAGAAAGAAAATGATTGAGAGTCAACCCTTGCACCATCCAAAAAAAGGTGCTTCTGATGATGAGTAAAATGATTGGAATTGATGGGAATGTTCCAATAGAATACAACATCAAACAATTCAGCACATATATGGACACTTGCCAAGGTCACCTTCATTCTGCATTGGTTACATTTGCTGATAATCTTTATTTATGCAAAATTGCAAATTATCTAGTTGTATACAATTATTAGTGAATACAATGTTTTTCCCCTTAAAAATGGATTTTATACGGAAAACACTGTATACCTTGAATCCAATCAAAAAGCAAACGGCAAACATTAGCATGTTGTACTCATGCAAAGCAAATTTGATGGATCATTATGAAAGAACAAAGAATACTGGACAAAATAAGTTGCTTTTTAGTACTGTAGTCTACCAGTATGAAAGTAGCAATCGTTTGTTCCATCAAATAGTGACAATCCAACCATTTCATCAGCTGCTGCATATGAATGCACAATGTCTATAAAAACCAAGAGCCCAAGACCTGAAAAAGACATGATTACCTTTTTCAGAGACAATAAAATTTTATTTATGACAAAAAGAACAGTCTCATTGTAATTAAGTGTTTTTTGATATGCTTATGTGAAATATCAGCAATTATAACAAATTCAAAGATAACCATGTGCTTCATCTACTAGATGCTTGAAGTCATCTGGAGTTCCAAATCTGCTACTAACAGCAAATAAATTTGTCACCTGAATCCAAATAAAGTTTTCAATAAAAAATAAGAATAAAAAGGAAAAATGCAAAGAAAAACTAAATAAACAGAAACATCCAAGCTTATGACACTGCAGCATAATCATCTTCATTAGCACTATTTTTTTCTAGCAGTAAGATGTAAATTGTTTGTCAGTGAACCTCTAGACCACTATGGATTGTGCATCAATAGAAAAGCATCACTAACACTCTATATTGCAGTAAGTAAATGATGTAACAATTTGATAAGTGAAATACAGATATTATTTACATGCATGACAATGAAAAGATCAAATGTCCTAATATTCACTTTGTCCTGATGGAGACTCTTTTGCATCCAAATCTCTCAAGATTTGTTAAAACAATTTGAATGAGGTTGGACAAAGCTCAAATATAAAGATACTTCCTCAAACATAAATCACATTAAAGGAAATGACAAACCCATGAACAAATAAGGGCAAAACACAGTGCCCCAAACTTCCAAAAATATAAGATATGGAGTAAGTCCAATTGTTTGCTGTTTTACCTCTATAAATAAAGAAATTATTTCCTAAGATTCAAACAAGATCTCCATGTTGACACACCATGTTTGGATCCCCCCATCCTTTCTAACATCTCAGCCAAGAAGAGAGGAAGAAACACCACAATGCACCTAAAGCCTCCTCCATTGCTGCCCACTCGAGCTATCATTGCATGTTTAGTATAAATTTATGCATATTATATTTGCTTATATGTATGACAATGCTTCATGGAAGGACATTTTGCATAAATTTTGCAGGTAACAAGAACTAAATTAAATATGAGGATGAAAACGGAAAAAGAGCGAAAATTGGAGAAAAATTGTTGAAAGCATCTATAATATGCCAACATTCAAGACAAGGAAATGAAAGCCAAGAGGAGAATAACTACGTGATTATGGGCCTACATTCTTTGATGTAAAATCTATTTCATAGTCCATGTATTATTTTGACAGGGGTAACTTTGTCCAAATATTTCCTTCCATGCCACATCAAAGAATGTAGGCCCATAGTCACATAGCCTTCATTTCATTTCCTTGTCATGAACATCGACATATTATAGATGCTTTCATGGATTTTGCTTCACTTTTCGCTTTTTTCCATTTTTTCCATAATATTTGACTTAACTCTTGATACCTGTAAAACTTACACAAAATGCCCTTCTGTGAAATATCTTTCATACACATAAGCAAATATAATATGCATAAATTAATACTAAATGTGCAGTGATAGCTCAAGCAAGGCAGTAACAAGGGAAGCTTTGGGTGCATCACAGTGTTACTTCCCTGCTTCTTGGCTTAAACATCAAAACGGATGGGGAGACCCAAAACACAGGGTGTCAACACCCCATATCACAATATAACTTCTATACAACTACAATGAGGCTCACCATCTATGATGGACCCATGAAGGCATGAACAAGGAGAAGAAATCATTAACAACATGAAAAGGACAGAATAAGAGCATTTGTTTCGCATAACATTGAAGGGAAGAGGGAAGTTAAGATCTTAAAGAAAGGCTTTATCAAACAATCTAACTTTCTTAAGCCTTAAATTGCTAAAGACTTAGTTATCACAGTTCACCCCCAATAAAATACCCTAGACCCTAGAAATTCATCAGCAAAGTCAAACATTGTCAATTGTCACTTGTCAAGAATAAATAATTCTGCATACTTTATTAATCTTAACTTTGAGATTGAATGGTGAATCCTTGGCAATATAAGACAATTGTAGCAGACAAGAGATTCCCAAGTACAATGTACAAGTAGACTAATTGTGATTTTCAAAATAACAACAATGATTATCCAGGTTACTAGTAAAATACTCTAGAGGATTATGATAAAATATGGCTACCCCATTCATAAGCTTTTGACCTTCTCAGCATATAAAGGTTGGATATCTTTATTTCAGTTTAAGTTTTAAGGCAATGCATAGTGAATAAATGAAAGAACACATCCTCTGATTCAATTTTCGCCCAAATAGAAACAATTTGAAAAGGTGATTTGATCTCTTAGAATATGGCCTACATGCAGCTTATGAAAGTATTGATAATGATCTTATAAATGTTGATGAATAAATCAATGCAATAAAACAGCAGCATTGGGCATCTTGGACGCTTAGGCATTCAAAATTAGTTGAATTGTTTAATTTTGAGACTTGATTTTATATCTATATGTTTAGATATGCTTATGTATGTCTTATTTTCAGACATGCTTTTATATTCTATAATGAATCAATATTCATTGTCAAAGGATAAAAAACCTAAAATATGTGTTTTAGGGTCGAAATTAAATTCCAGCATTATTAAACTTTCAGAGCTTTACAAGGGAAAAAAACTCATTAAACACAAATAGTGCATTGAAGCCTTAGAGGATTCATTACCAGATCCAATCAAAATTAGGTTGAAAAGCAAAAAAGCAAAGACTTATTCTAGGCAAGAAGATATCATGCTTAGGTGCCTAAGTGTTTCCTAGGTAGTGCCTAGGCACCCCACTTAATTACTATGGAATAAATTGACATTTCCAAAAGCTGTTGCAAGATTGGGATTGGGTCCACTCCCCTAGACAGCTGCAACAAGATCACACCTGACATGACCATTCTGCACCTTAAGCAAGATGTACAAGAACCTTGAGTACCATAATTGTGAAATCACCTTATAACCAACAGAGGAATAATCCTTGTGTTCAATAATTCCAATCAACTGAATGGCATTATACCCAATTTCTTTTACATGTGGAAGCACCTGCATGAAAAACAAATGGGTATATAAAAACAAAACAGGCATATAGAAAAGCACCTAAAGCACGTACCTTTGAAATAAATTCCTTGAAAGAAGATATTTTCTGTTCTGATCCACTTATCCCAACGTGACATTCATATATGCGAAGTGATCTTGGTACTTCTGGGCGATTATGCTGCCATTTGTAACTACAATCTGGACCTGGTTCCCAGTGTACTGCAGAAGCTTGTTTGCCTTCTTCATCTGAAAATGTGATAATTATTAGATGTACCACAGGCTATTTACAAAACAAACCACACTATTATATGCTTTTGAAAAATAAACAAGCAAAGATATCATAAACCTGATCTACCAAACATTTATTTCAAAAATAAATAAAATAATAAAGAAAACAATAAGAAGAAAGGTTCACAAACTTGAATGAGCTCAATACATGTAGTTGATCATGTCCATTCTCTTAAAATAAAAAACTAAGAGTTTTTATGCTTTTTTGAAATTCTAATAGTACCCTTCTAATGTTGTGGAAATCATTATCATATCCTTAAACATTTAAAATGGTGATCTAAGTTATGTGGCTCAATCCTAATCAAATAAATACATCAAAAAAAGAAAATAATTCAATTTTGAATTCGTATACAAAGAATATTGTCCTGCAAATTAAAATAGAAATAAAGACTAAAAATATAAACAAAATCAATTATTCTTGAATAAAAAAGGATGAATAATCCTAGATTAGGCGAACACATTAGAAAGATGAAATATTCATTTTCTTCTTATAAGAAAAGTGAGTTGCATTCTTCCCTTTTTACTTCAAAACTACCTTTACAGTATTGTGAAAAATATCATAAATTTATTTAAAAAAATTTTAGATGAAGATTAAGTGGCTTGCCTCAATCTTAAACAAAAAAATAAAGCAAAAGAGAAAAAAACAGTTAATTCATGTTTGGACTCATATGTAAAGAATTTTATCAAGCAAATTAAAATTCAATAGGGGAAAAGGAGAGACATAATAAAATTAGGAGTATTGAAACTATAAAAAATCAATTATTACTAAATAATGGAAAAGATGAATAATCCCAGATAAAATAAATAACGCAAAAAAAATATTTAACTAGTTTTGAAAATACCACATTTTCCCATAATTTAATAGGGAAATCAAAACAAACGTGCACATGTATTAGCATGTACATATAAGCTAATTAAAAGAAATAAGAAAACAACAGAATGTGAAGAGTGGCTATTATTAGGACTCTATTGCCTATCATCGGTTCTTAATATGCTGGCTATTATTAGACCTCTAAATAGAGGTTAATAGTGGGACAGGTTAGAAAAATTTCAATATGGGATATTAATTACTGTTAAGACAATAGATCTAACACTCTCTTCAACCCAAAGCATCCAACTCATGATAGACACAAACATAATTTAAAACAAAAAGATAGCCAAAAGTAAAAGTAAACAGTTGTAGGCACAAAACATGTAAAAACCATAGTCATTGTTGTATCAGAAGCTACGGCAACAACCAAATACGAACGATAGACAACCATGTTGACTGCATTCATGAACAAGGAACAATGGTCAATCATGTTAACAAAACAAAAAACGTAGATGGGCATTATTCAACACATTAAACAGACATTCAATATCTACACAAAAATTGCAAGTTGCAAACACATGAATACCAGCATGCACAAATATAATTCATTCTTACAGACCACAAAAACTATACTCTTTCTATCAACTTCTTCTCATTTTTTCATTTCCTTCTTTTTTACTCAAAAACTAACATTTTTTGTTTTTTCTAAATTCTTCGACTACCGTGTGTCTCTCCCTTTTTATCTTTAACCTTTCTTCTTTCACATGTTGCTAACTTTCTTCCTTTTTTCACCAATTACTTAAAAAGGAAACACAAAAAGAAACACAGGTCTCCCTATTTACACATAACAAGGCACATCTCCCGTGCTCCATAGCTAATTCTCTTCTTCTTTTTTCCTTTCCTTTTCTTTTCTATTCCTATTGTTTCTTCTCTCCTATCCTTTTATTTGTTGAACAACACAGAAACGCATAAGTGAGAAACAGTCACATATTCAACACAATGCTCTTCATTTTCTCTCCTTCCCTCTTTCTCTTAAAAGCAATGAAACATGTAAACCATTGTTGCCATGCCTCCCCTCTTTTTGTTTTCCACTAAACTGAACAATAGGGAAATCATGAAACAATAAAAAAATTGTTAGGTACGTCTGGATTTAGTGGTCAGAGGAGAATGGGGGTGCAAGATACAGTCAGTGATTGGAGGAGACTATAAGGGCTTCTCAACGGCAAACTCAGCAACTGGAGGGTTCAGAGCAGCGGGTGATGGTCTGCTGGGACTGTCCAACAATGAAGGGAGCAGTGGTAGATGTTGATCAGACTGCTATGTGGCTTGGTGGGGCAGAACAAGGTTGGTCAGCAACAACAAGAAAGAAATCTGGGATGAACTACATGAAATAAGATATACAATCCATGCCAAGCGATGCTAAATGCTCTAGAACGTACAGTGTAGATATTGCAGATAATCAATACCTTGTTATGACTGTCTTTGTATTAATTATAATGATGTTAAACTGCCATTTCAGTTCATATAAAAAATCATAATCAAGAAACTTTCACCAGGCGTGGGTTCTATGGTGTATGTGTTGACCTCTCACAGCAGACCATGCATTGCAAATTGATCAATGGAATTTGTACTTCTGCATACTAAGGCATTCTATGGTGACAACTGCTAACTACTTGGTAGCATGACATTAGATCCCATTCTTTGTTGTCACCAATGAAACCTTTATACATTGCATTCCATGAATCCTGTTTTGCAGCAAACCAAAATTTGTAAGCAAACATTTCCTCCATGGAGCCAAGGTGGGAGAACTTGCAGAAAGAAACCTAAATTGTTAGAGAGTTGTCACATTAATGCATTATCTTAAAAACATGTGCAGCTGCATCAACACCATTATTAGATCTATTATAGCAACATGATAGCCCCATCAATTGTATCCATAAGTTATGCTTTTAATGATATCATAGTCTTTAGGTTATTCACTAGATTAAGACCGTAAGTCAGAAACATCTTACAGCAGTTTCTAGGTCCCAATTACTAACAAAATTGATCAAAGCAACTGAAATATCATTATGTTGATGAAATTATCATTTCTTTGAAGAAATGAGACATTGTTCGTCTGCATTTAAACCTAAAAAGGCAACAGCATATGACACAAACAAATGGGGAATCTAAGGAGAATCATAATCTAGGTTCCCACGAATGTAAGGTCCTGAGATTCAACCCATAACCTTCAATCACAATCAAGCAATCTTACCATCATTGTGCCAAGGTCATCCTATATCTATATGCATACATAATATTTAAAAAAATGAAATGTCCGATCACGTAACAAGTTACTAATGAATGAATTAAATTGCACAGGTTGCATATGGAACAAATACAGTGAAACAGAACAAAATCTTGGCCTAAGAAGGAACATCTGATGGGAACAATTTCATCATTTTCACCTAATTGTTAGATAATCTTTACAGAAGATGTTATAATAAATAGATCTACCTGGAAGAACATAAGTAGCCCATGCAGGAACTCTCTCTAGAGCCCCATTAGGAGTGTTGAAATAAACCCTATACTTGCAACCATGAGGAATGGCCGGAATATATTTCTTTAACCATTCCTTTCTTCCTTTCCGCATTTCAGTCCAATATGCAAGAGGCATCTTTTTTGCACGAAATTTCTCCCTCCACGCAGGATCAATTATGACACTGTTAACATCATGCTGCTTTCCATCATCAATAACATCAAGAGGAGGTAAGTTGCTCGGAGGGTCATTTTTATGAAGTTCTTTCCATTCATTGTAACGTGTCTCAGCATTTGGCAATTCCCCTAATTCTTTTTCTGTTTGGGGACTATTAGGACCAAACATTTGCTCATATAACTTGGCTGCTCTTTCAAAAGGTAATTTTGGAGAACGAAGTTCTCCTGGCTCCCAATATTCGTCTTCAATCTTTTTCAGTAATTCTTCAACATTCAAACCTTTGTCACCCTTGTCATAGTCATCTACATAGTTATACTCTTGAAAAAAGTATTTGTCTGCTTCCTGTCCATCCTTGAGTATATCTTCAAGGATGATGAACCAATAGCCAAAATCATCATGACCAAAATGACCCTCTCTTGCAGAATTTTCTGTTGGGGACCACCCATTAAATTCTCCAACAATTGAACAATAACGAGCACCTAGGTTAAATGATGGGATGCACAATATGAGGTATATATAACCAAAATATCATATCCTTGTAAAATCTGATAAGGTCGATTCAAACAGAACAAAAGCAAAACTAACAATTATGGCTATTACTACAATAAGGAAGTGAAACAGCCCTCTACATCGAATCATAAAAGAAGAGAAAATTTTCCAACTACTAAAATAAATTGGGTCATATAATGTTTTCCAATGTTAGGCAACATGGCATAATAAAAAAGGTTGATCTATCAGCAATCCCATACTGACATTGAATATGAAGAATAAGATAAATAGAATTCCTTTAAATCTTAATACTATATCTTTTAATAAGTTCTAGGACCAAACCTGCCCTAGGGTAAAAAGCAATCTTAATGCTACTCAAATAAAAAACGATACTGACGAAATCTATAAACAAGAATGCTACATATCCCTGAGATTCAGAAATGAAAGATAAGTATCTCATTGTTGTACTTGAAACAAAATATTTTAGTTCGTATAATATTCATAGGCCAAAACGTTTTTTAAATCCTTGGTTGTGGAATAATCATTTACAACCCAAAGAAGCTAACCCTATTAACTTGACAGAACTCAGAATCATCAACTATTAAGCAAGCCTTGTCCGATATTGAAACCCACAATTGTGAATAATAAAGCAAAACATGAGATCTAGATGCAAGAATAAGAACATTACTTCTTTACAGTGTTAATCAATCAGCTAACAAACAGCACATAAAAAGGAAGTTCACCTTTAATGGTAAATTCACTAACTAAAACAAGGAAGTGGAATGTAAATATGTGTGAATATTTTCTATGGTTAGGGATTGGAAGCTAGGAGATGGTCAGCCAGTATCACAAATAAAATACTGACTACAAGTTTATGTCGACAAATTATTACACAAAAAAGAAATATGGCTGAGAAAAAAAAGCAGCAATGATCATGATCTAAAACTTCCGTAAGAGAAAGAATCAGAGAAAAGATAGTACACTCATTGTAAACAGAAACAATCAAGAATCCCATGTACGAATGCCTGAAAACCAAGAATATTGAATTTGTTGGCAACTGGATATGTGCTTCTTTTGTTCATAGTAACTAACCCGTGGATTTGAAATTTTGAAGCATTCAAATGTATGACTTGAAAACAACATGATTTTTTATTTCATTACAGAATTATGGTAATATAGTTGCATAGATTTTACAATAACAATGAAAACAATGATAGTTGAACCTCTACAAAATGAAAAGGACACATTTAGGGCGGAGTGCAAACTTTTAGGTACTTGGTTCAATGTTCTGCTGGTTAAGATTGCCATGCGTTTTGAAAATACCACTCTGTTAAAAAAGTTGCAGTGGATGTATTTGGTGCCTTGTTTGCAACAAAAACTAATTGTATTGTGCTTTTGACCACTTCATGATGATATGATTTTAAAGGAATGCAGCTAAATTGAAAAAAGGGAAAACCAATATAATCCTCCTCGTTCGATTAGAACGTGAACGAAATATTGTGCTTGTTACTTCCAATCGAATTCACGCTAGAAATCGTTCTTAGCTAACGAACTCCACCAATGAGTATTACGAACTGTTCCAGTACCAG
This sequence comes from Amphibolis antarctica, assembly GCA_024699675.1. Lineage (NCBI taxonomy): Eukaryota > Viridiplantae > Streptophyta > Magnoliopsida > Alismatales > Cymodoceaceae > Amphibolis > Amphibolis antarctica. Next base: position 1,241 of record JAMKPZ010004677.1, on the reverse strand, counting down.
GTGCCCACTCCATATAATCGAGCCGGTGCTGTCGATGCCGATGCATTCCCAGAATCTCATAACTGCCCACAGAGTGCATGTCACAAATAAAGTACTTCACAACATAAGAAAGAGAAATGAAATTTTCCAACTCCTCCACAAAAAAGCTCGTATTGAGAAGTAACAAAAAACGCAAAAAATGGCCAACAAACAAACGAACCCAGAAGCCGCTTCCTCCAAGCTCGCAAACCGCGCCGCAAGCTCCATCTTCCTGTCCTTCACGATCTTATGCCTAAAACAAAGCACCAGCAGTTCGAAAAAAGGTGGAAAATACAACACCAGTTATGGAATTGAAGCGACTTTACCGACCGTTCCCGAAGAAACTGCGCAAAGGCCTTGTCATTGATCCCGGCCTTGCGCAGGAACCCGACGGGATCCACAGAAACGCCTTCAGCATCACCATCATCGTCCATCTCGCTTTTCCTACGACTTGGCCGCGGCTTCTTCGGCTCCATTTTTCCTCCGGCGCAGCACCTCCATTTTGGCCTCGAGGCAGACAAGGGAGTTCCTCCCCTGCTGCCGCCGTGACAAGGACTTGCAATGCTCTTGGTGTAGACGAGCAGGTGGAGGGGGTGATGGTGTCGGTGGCGGAGGGAGGTGGTGGGGATCGGGTGATGGTAGCGGAGAAGCGAGGACGACATCGGCAGGCCGAGAGAAAGGTTTTGGCGGAAAATGGAGGATAGCTTTTCTCCAGAGCGAAGAGTGGGAAAGTGGTGATGAAAATTATTATTTTCCTACCAACGTGTCATCCAACGGCCAAAAATGCATTATCTGAGGGCAAGATGCCAATATTTCATACTCCAGGTGGATACGGTGGATTCTCATTCTCCGGGTGGATATTGATTATAATAATATGGAAAAATATCATATTTTCGTATCTACGTCACTACGTGATATTTATTTATTTATTTAATAAATAGATATATAAAGTCTTTTGTTTGATATAATTTTTATTTAAATTAAAATTTATTTTCAACTTAATAATAACATGAAAGATTCTCGAAATAAAGTTTTTAAAAGAAACTCAAAAAAATGTTAAAAGAATATTTGATGCAAAAAATTAAATAAACTGCATATTGGGGGTTTGATTAAGGTCTGTTTAGTACATCTGGTTCTCGCTTTAAAAATTGTGAAGTACGGGATTTCATTCAAAATTATTTTTAATTTTAACTTTTTATAGTTATTAAAGTTAAATAAAATTT
>JAMKPZ010004676.1:0-26414 GCA_024699675.1 Amphibolis antarctica | reverse complement strand
AGAAGAAACTAGTTCTTCCCAGCATGTGGAAATAAGATAAAACATAAATGTTAAGATAAAAACATAGAACTAAACACAATGACCTTTGATGATTTATCTAAAAACTGTCTACTTGCCTATTTAAACGTCCACGTTGTTGAAGAAGAAACTAGTTCTTCCCAGCATGTGGAAATAAGATAAAACATAAATGTTAAGATAAAAACATAGAACTAAACACAATGACCTTTGATGATTTATCTAAAAACTGTCTACTTGCCTATTTAAACGTCCACGTTGTTGAAGAAGAAACTAGTTCTTCCCAGCATGTGGAAATAAGATAAAACATAAATGTTAAGATAAAAACATAGAACTAAACACAATGACCTTTGATGATTTATCTAAAAACTGTCTACTTGCCTATTTAAACGTCCACGTTGTTGAAGAAGAAACTAGTTCTTCCCAGCATGTGGAAATAAGATAAAACATAAATGTTAAGATAAAAACATAGAACTAAACACAATGACCTTTGATGATTTATCTAAAAACTGTCTACTTGCCTATTTAAACGTCCACGTTGTTGAAGAAGAAACTAGTTCTTCCCAGCATGTGGAAATAAGATAAAACATAAATGTTAAGATAAAAACATAGAACTAAACACAATGACCTTTGATGATTTATCCTTTGCATAGGAAATCTTTTCTAGCTCTTGAAATATGCGACTTGAAATTACAGCATGCCTGTTAGGCCGGTGATGACCTCCATCTTCAAAACAGGGAATTTGGCCAGTGTTGATCCACTGGGTAACCCAGGACAAGAATTTCATGATATTCAAATCCAATCAGTGTACATTTGTTGGTAAACAAAGTGACGAGTTTTTCAGCTTAACAAAAAAAGAAGCAAACCTTTAAGTATGTGGCAGAATACACAAGAACTTCCAAGAGATCCTCTGGTTGTCGATTCCCTACTAAAAGTTCGTTTATGACTTCTAGCTGCAAAAAGAACAATGAATGTAGATGAAGGCTGGTAAACTAAAGATGTGGAATCAAACGACTATACCATAGGAGCACATAAATTAATGAAAAATGACCAGCAACAAATAGTGCAATTGGTCCTCTCTCACCTTATAAGCTCCATTGACTGAAGAAAGTCTTCAGGGAAGAAAGTCAAATCCAGCAAAAAATATTACTGATATCAAAAAAAATTATAAAAATGAGAAAATAAATGATTATAGCCCTTTTCCTTTAGGCAACTAGTTTAGTACAATCTGATGTTAAAATTCTTAAAAAATGCCGTGAATATAGAGAAACTCTAATTTAAACTAAAATGCATGGAAAGTGATCTCCTAAATCAGTACGACCCTAAAAATGAATGTCTTTAATGTTGCTGTTGGTGCTACCAGGAAATTTTTTCCAATGGTACCTATTTTCTAAAATCATTTTATTGTTAAAATCAAAATCTATTTACATAATTATTCAATCTATAATATGATCCAGCAAGTATTAAATTTTTAACTTAGTTAAAGTGATATTCATTGTTATTTTTCATTTGAAAATCAATGGTTGAAATAAAAATTGATGAATTTTAAGACCTTTAAATCAAGCGCCAATACTAATTTAGTTTTAGTACAAAAATTATTATTCAGTTATAGTTATCTAATGATAAAATCTATACCATTACTTTCATCTTCCCGTGTATTAATGTGGAAAAAGAGAGTGACACTACAAAAGTAAATTTCATAACAAAGGGAACTTGCCCCCTTGACAAAATAAATGAGCACAATAAAATTTTGGAGTATAAATAAGACCCGAGGATTTTTGCAACTAGCAAGCATACCTTTCGCCACCAATTCCTAGCATTCTTATCACTCTCCACGAGCTGTAGTGCCGGTCCAGCAAGTCCAACCGTGTTCCAACTTCTCTCGAACTCCCAGTTCCTATGTTCGTTAGACCTCATAAAAGATGCAACCCTTCCTTGCCAATTCTCCACAAAAGGACTCGGTTCCCAGTCCTCTGGTAAACCACCACAGCCATCCACCCTATCCATTTCTTCGCTCCCTTCCAGAAAACAAGATTCTTCGTCCAATTCATCATCCGGCACCTCCCTGACCAAGTCCACACCCTCTCTAGTCCTACTCCAGCGACATAGCAAACTAAATTCCCCACATTTAGGCACCTGCATCACCCTGTTATCCCCATCCTCCCACAACATCTTCTCCCCGCACAAAATCACAAACTTGAACTCCACCAATTCACCTCCCGGAAGCTCCAGCACGGTGATCCACCCCTCGTTCGTCCACGTCATCTCCAGCCGCTTCCTCCACGTCCCCATCTCCTTCGCCGACCCGAGCATCACCACTTGCTCCCCGAACTGAACCTGGTGTTCAAGCCGCACCCGAATCCTAACCTTCTGGTCCTCCTCCCTGCCCTTCGTTCTCACTTTCTTCTCCTTCGTCATCTTCTGCGCCCCCCTGCAAATTATAAAAAAAAAAAATTTCCGAATCCACGCGATCAGACATTATTAGAATGACCTCGCTTCGACGATCAACCAAACAATCAGCGTAACGGCTCCATACTTGTCACCCTCGATGCCGCCGCAACACAAGAAGACAGGACCCGGGGCGCGGACGGAGCGGTTGCGGTGGTGGAGGAGGAGGAGGTGGTGGGGATGGGGACGGGACGGAAAGAGTAGAGGGAGCGATGGGCGTTGGGATTTGCGGAAGACGGCATGGGAGGACGGGAAGAGGCGAAGGGAAGCCATGGGAATTTGGGGCGAAACGGAGGTCTGGCTTGGAGCCCGAGGCGACCAGATGCCGGAGAGGAGTGCGTGGAGTTCAGCGTCTTGCCAGGGCGGAGGTGGATCAGGCGCTCGGTGGCGTTTTGACGGTCGTCGTTGATTCGTCCATGTGTCCGTCGGTTTTGGAGGGAAATAGCATGATTTGTGATCAATTATCAAACCTTCTGTCATTCAAATTGTTAACTATTTTTAACTTTAATTTTAGTTTGTTAACGATTTTTTAATTTTAATTTTAATTTTACTTAAATTTTTAAATATTTTTATTATTATATAAATATCTATATATAAATTTTTATCTTATATAAAATTTAATTTCATTTAATAACAAAACTTTAGATTGAAGTGAAACGAGAGCAGTCAAAGGTCATAAGCAAGTTCAGGGGTAAAGGACGTGAGTTTGAAACTTTCAAATGGAGGAAGATGAACAAGTTCAAAAATGTTATATATAATTAAATAGAATAAAATATTTAAAAGACTTTCTTTTACTTTTTATCTTGCACAACACCTTATATTTTTTTAAACTTTCTTTTACTTTTTGTTTCTCCCAAATTTGAATAAATTCTAACTCACACAAACATTTCCTTAACTCTCAACAATGTTTCTAGTTGAAATAGCTTATTATGATCAAACGCACACTTAGATCAATCAAAAAACATGATATGATAATTTAAGTAAATTAAACTTATGGTATTTGTTTTCATTAACATGGTAATTTAATTGTGTTTTTTAGCATATTAAACTGTATTATCATTCATATCAATTATAACAGAAAAGTTTTGCCAAATATATTTTTACATCTAATTTGACGTATATTCATCGGCACTCAATAACTCTGTTTGATAAACTCAACTCAAACTCCACTAATTAAATACTAATTAAGTTAAGTACTGTATAAAGAATTCACAGATAAAATTGAACTAAACAGTGGCCACTGCAAAAGTCTGAGGCAATGCTTCTTCCACTGCGACAGCAAGTATCATATTAATTGCTCACGATTATGTATATATACTAGCAAAACATCACCTCGATCTCTACGATACGTGTATGGTAATACTGAATAAATCACCGATTGATGCAAAATCTTCTTCCTTCTCCCGGGACCTTGAATCAAATCAGGAAACCTGCATGCCTCCTGCGTCACCACCACCACCACTTCCGGCCCTATCGGTGACAGGCGTGAGAGAGAGCCAGAGGAGGGACACGGTGATGGAGAGGAGCCCGGCCCAAACATAGACGATGGTGGGCGTCCTGCCTCTCCTCCCCATCAACCCCTTGGCAAATGGGTACAAGTGTGCTAGCACCCAAAAGCTGAAGAACAGCCCTCCAAAGAGCTTGCTCCAGTCGGGTATCTCGCTGTAAACGGTCCTGGAGAATCCCACCACGACGGCAATGAGGTTCACGACTATGATCAGTAGCGGAGGGATGAACAAGCTCGTCCATTTCACCATGTACAGGTCGGCGAAGACGTCGTCCTCGTCTTCCGCTGCCGCCTTTGCCGTCAACTTGAACGAGATCTCTATCCCCGCGACGACCTTCAGGAGGCCTTGAAGCACGGCCGCCAAGTGCGCGCTGGTGCCGCCGATGAGCCAGAATTGCTCGTTGCGCCACCACTCCTCCAGTGCGATGCCTGCAATACGATCATGTGGTTCGTGGGATTAGATAGTCTTACGTTAATAAATATAGTAAATAAATTAAATTTAATATATGAAATTATTTTTTACAATTTTAACATAATATTAAAGTTAATTTATATGCATTCACATGTATAGATACTTGTAAATATAAATAAAATAAAAACTCATAAGTAACCTCGTTTGCTTATTAACTTTAAAATTAACTTCAATTTAAATAATTGTGAAGAGCTAAATTTAAAGATAATTTTGTAAATTATGTTATAATTATATAGTAAATTATCAGATAAATTTTTTTACATAATATATAAAAGTTTACGATGTAAAGTTAAAGTTAAAATTAAAATTAAGAAAATAATTGAAATTTTCATATCGATAAATGTAATTAAAGAATAAATTAAAATTTGAAAGAAGAGTGAGGGGAGTGTTGCATGCACGAGACAGGCGTACGTACGTACCTGACCATTTGACCTCAAGGAGTGCGAGAAGGGTGAGGGTGACGCTGATGACGAGGAGGTAGACGAGGAAGGTGATGTTGAGGGACTGAACGATGAAGTGACCGGAGAAGAGGGAGAGAGCAGGGAGGAAGCAGTACATGATGAGGAATATGGAGGTGAAAGGGTAGATGCCAACGTTGAGGTACGCAACCCTCTGCAGAAACTTCATGCGACTGGTGGCCAACAACGCATTGTTGCGGGAGAAGAAGATCTCGACGGAGCCGGTGGCCCAACGAAGCACTTGGTGAAGGCGGTCGGTGAGATTGATGGGCGCGGTTCCACGGAAGGCGTCGCGCTTGGTGATGCAATACACGGAGCGCCATCCACGGTTGTGCATCCGATAGCCCGTGACGACGTCTTCCGTCACCGACCCGTAGATCCAACCGACGCGACACCCCCACTCCGTCTTGTCCTCGTACCTGCAATTATGTAATTAATTAACATCAAGCTTAGTTAGTTGATTGGAGAAAGAAGAGGAGGGATCGATCGCAGAGGAGTACGATCGAAGATTCGATGTTGGGTCACCAGCAAGATACGACGGAGACGGCCTCGGCAACGGTGGTGGCGTCGAGTGGTGGGCGAGGCAAGAGCAGAGATCCCGGCGATCTGCCGTTCTTCACGGATGGGTGATCGGCAAGTGGCCGGCCTTGGAACTCGGCGATGGGCATGGACTCCACAAACATGGTGGAGTTGCCAAACTTCCTGGGTAGATCCAGCTCCGGCGGCACCTGAAGCGATCGCAACTCGGGGTCGTCCCCCATCTCCATGGGCTTCACCTGCGACGCGGGGCTCTTGTACTGCCCATAAAAACCAGAGTAGTCGTTCGCACGAGGTGGGTTGAATCCGTACAGGGCGAATCGACGAAACAAGCATCCAGTCCCCACGTACATCGGTCCCTGATTTATAAAAAAATTTATATGATTTATAATAAGTGTTTTTATGATTTTTAAATTTAAAATATTAAAGTTATTTTGTAAATGTTATTATAAACTTTATTGTAAAAAATTAAAGTGTATAATGAAAAATTTATAAGCAAGACGTAAAATTAAGTAAGGTGAAGTTTACATTTTAAAGAAATTATATGATTTATAATATAAGTTTTTGATATGATATTTTTGAAGTAAAATGTTAAAGATACTTGATAAATATTATCATGTATTGTAAAATAAAAATACATAATAAATATAGTTTAAACAAACGAGTTAATGCTTAGAATCAATCCACAAGTATACATTAGTTTCAACTATTCCAACATCAATCAAGACATATCAGAACATTTATATTACTTGTAAAAAAAATTTTATTGATCGTTAATTTTAACAAGATAAAATTGACAAAAGAAGCATGATAATATATACACTGAGAGAGAGAGAGAGAGAGAGAGCGCGCGCTTACTTGCAAGCCATCGAGTGCACGCATGTTGCCATCGAAGAAGACGGTGTTGTGATTGGCATAGCGATCGGAAGGGTCGATGCCTTCAAACCTCTGAGGAAACTGGACGTAGCAAATTCGATCGCCACCTCGATCCATCATGTAGCACATGCCCTCACGAATGGCCATGGAGTTGTAGATGTAGTGGTCGCAGTCGAAGTTGAGGATGAAGGGGCCATTGGAGAGGACGGCGGAGGCACGAACCAAGGCGTTCATCGCGCCGGCCTTCTTGTTGTGGTCGAAGCCAGGGCGCTTCTCGCGAGAGACGTACACGAACAACGGGAGACGCAGGTCGATGTCCGTCATGTCCAGGAACTTGTGGTGGTCCGCAGTGCCATATTCAGGTTCGCTGTTGGGGACCTTCGCCATTACCTGCGCATATGCGTGTGTGTTAAAAAAGAGAGTCTTATATTAAAATTAAAAAAGAAAAATTGCTAATGCAAGTTTAATTAAGGAATGAACCTGAAGGATTCCGGCATGGTCGCCCTTAGAATGATCGGGTGATGGATTGTACCAGGTTCCAGGCCAATGCGTGCCGTCGGCCATCCATGTAGCTTTTGGGACGACGACGTCGCCGCCATCTCCGCCGCTCTCTCTGCCGACGCTCTTCTCTTCTCTTACGTTGAGGATGCGTGACCTCTTCTTTATCGCATCTGGTAATCCATTGATCCTTACCTTGAACTCGTCGTACTCTCTCTTTATCCATCGCCTGTCCTTCACGAAGTCTGGCCGCTTTTTGTTCTTCGTGGGATCGCCCTTCATGGAGAAATAGCTGTCAGGATTGCGTGGCTCGATGTTATGCTTCCGACAGAACGGCACCCACACCTCCGCAAAAGCGACGGCCTCGGCCATTGCCTCGAACGTCAACAAGGCCGCGCCATCGTCGGAGATGTAGATGGAGAGCTTCTCCACAGGGTACTCCGTGGAGAGAATGGAGAGGATGGTGTTGGCAGTGACGAGAGGAGGTTCCTTCTCGGGGTCGGCGGTGGAGATGAAGACGTCCACACCGGGGAGGTCGGAGCGGCCGTGGGGGTTGGAAGGCGAGGGGCTCTCGAACTTGTCCCGAAGCGCGTTGAGATCGACCGCACGGTTGATGGGGTTCAGCTTTGGAAGCTGGTCGAGCACCCATGAGAACGCAAACCACAGCTCGCAGACTATCGACATCCCCCACAGCCACATCGCATCCATGTTGGGATTTCTAACACGCCATGACAGAAAAAAACCCAGAGCTATCAGTCGCACCACCACCAGCAGCCTGAAATCAACATTTCGTCGATTAATTAACACTTGTTGATCATGTTGACGAAGACTGCAGGTCAAAGACTTCATTTGGTAGTAAAAAGATAAAGTTATCTTGAAAATTTATTAACAATAATTTTTAACTACGATGATAATCACACCAAACGAAATAAAAGAGATTGTGATTGACCTGTAAGGGCTGAGGATAGCGGCTGGAATCTTGACTTTCCTGGTCAATGGCTTCCAGGGCTTGTCCATGAAATCCGCCATGCTCACCCCAGTCTCATCCTCGTACATACCCCCGACGCCTGCCTGCCAGAAGGCGTTGCCGATCCCGTACGTGCCTTTGGTCTCGAATAAAAAGCGGTTGTGATCGAAATCTCCCGTCTGGCTTCTCATCAGCATGGACTTGTTGGTCTTCATCACCGATATGCTTCTACTGAAGGGCTTGTCGCCGTCACCCCCATCGTCGTCCGGCCCCCGTGCGCCGCCACCGTCCATCCCACCCCGGGGCCTCTTACCGTCGACGGGGAGGTCGGACGGCTGGTTATCGGGGGTGGCGGGAAAGAGGACGGTGTAGCTAGGGTGGTCGCCGTGGGGGTCGGACGTAGAGGAGAATGAGTGGGACAAGTCGTCGGAGAGCCCAATCTCGCTACCGTCATCTCGCGGCAGGCTGTACACCCTTCCGCTCGAGGTCTTGCGTGCGAATTTCACCGTCGGAGGGCGACCCGACGAGGATCTCTTTGTTGGGCTTGCCATATATATATGTACGCGCGTGTCTCCTCGGTCGATTTCCTAGCTAGCTACCTACCGTATACACTTCCATGCATGTCATGATGCTTAATCGATTAATTGGGCGCACGGCATCACCGGCGACGGCGTCGTCACCTTGGTCTGGTCCACGAGGTGGATGGCAAAAGGGCGGAGCACATGGTCGGACACTTGCAGGGAGAGGGAGAAGGAGGGAGAGGCGTGGGGTGTTGGTGGTGGTGACGACGAGAGATGAAGAGCATCTACCAAAGATGGGATGGGGTTCGGGAGGAGGAGAGAGCATCACGGGTTAATTACAGGTTATTTTTATTCTTGTTGTTAGAATCGTTGTTTACAAGTTAATTAATCGTTCTGTGAATTTTAAATTCCAAATCAAATTAATTATAATTAACAAATTAACAAATTTATACATACATGTATATTGACATACACTCTCGTACGTGGAAAGCGTAGGGTGTGTTTGTTATAAAGTTAAAATTAGAGTAGGTGATATTTATTTATTTATTTAAAAAAAAGATATGATTTATTATGTAAATATTTTTTTATGATTTTTAATATAAAATATTAAAATTATTTGATAAATATTACTATAGATCACTATGATGTATAGTAAAAATTGAGATATACAGTGAAAAACTCTTCGCAAAATAAGACCTTAGACTTCATTTTATAATAAGTACGTAGGGTACGTATGTTTGTTTAATAAAGAAAATTAAGTAAGATTAGGTTCACATTTTTCAAGTAATTATATAATTTACAATATAAGTATTTTAATATAATTTTTTAATTTAAAATATTAAAGTTATTTAATAAATGTTATTATAAATATATTATTGTAGGGTACAGCGAAAAAAAAAAAATCGGTAGATGAATCTATTTACTTATTATCAATTAATTTTAAATTTTAATATTTTAATATTTTATATTTGATATTAGAGTAGGTTTACATTTTATATAATGTACGAGTAAGAAAAAGGCTGTGTAAAAGGCTCAAAGGTTTTAACTTGAGACATTAATATTTTAAATTATTGAATTAATAAAATAAATCTACTAAAAAATAATAAATTAATTTTTTAAAATATTTTTTAGATTTTGCAATTGCGTCGGTGTACGAAGGGAAATGATAAGGAAGAGGGCCACGACGATGAAAGGATTTTTTTGGAAATTAATCCATTGCATTAAACAAATCGAAAGTTCGTAAACAAGAGAATTCTAAGAAGGCCTTGAAAGATCTCATAGTAAAAAAATATAAGAAGTCAACACTGAACAACAAAATGTCGACAAAGGTAAGTGCAAAAGCTCAACACATTTACCTTGCTTCCCCTCAACTAACTCCACCCGCATTCTAAAATCGGTGAAAGGATTAGCAGATGCATTGGCTGCCAAAGCAGCATCCCAATTCGATTGAACCTCATTAATTTGATCATATCATCACCTCTTGCAAGAGAAAGAACCTAAAAGTAAACCATCGCCTCTTCGTCCCACTGTCTAACGCTCGTTGCAGTCCTGATGTTCGTCGCCTGACGTACACGTTGAAATGTCTAGTGTTAACGAAAAATCTGAAGAAGAAAAAAAAGTTTTCCATTTTTCAACTTGGCAAATTTTATAATTCAATAATTCCTACTATATAGAAGAATTTATATCTTTTAAAAATATAAAAAAATTATACAATAATAATAATAATAATAAATTTTATTTTTTTTTTTACAATTTTTTATATTTTCCATGAAAAGTTTTGATTCGAAAATACCGCGTGCATGTTCCTTGCTGTATAATGTCGGACGACAGATTTCAAGGTGTAAAAGGAGAACTTTTTTTTGTCTTACGCTTTTGCATCCATGGACGGGCCGGAGAGCCGGAGACAACACGAAACACGAAAACCCCCCCGCCCCTTTTCCAGGTAAAATTGATCGTGAAGCGTAAAAAAGAAAAAGGGAACGTTAGTTAGGACACTTTGACCTTATTTGTTTAAGTAATTTTTACTGTATATTTTTATTTTTAATTATAAATTATAAAAATAATTTTAATAATTTATATTAAAAAATACATTAAAATACTTATATTATAAATCATATAATTTCTTAAAAACGTAAATCTCGTCCAGTCATCTTCCCCCACCTAATTTTAGGTCATAAACAAACACACCTCTTTTTTTTCTCTCTCGGCGGTCCTTTACCTTAGATCTGCTACTTTGTTAAATTTTATGTCCCAAAGTTTACAATTATATCAATTATACCGATTTAATTAAATCTATCTTTTACTCGTCAAAAGAAAAGGACAAAAGGCAACGAGGAGACTGTAAAAGTTAGAGAACTTTTTTTGGAGGTCTGATCAACATCATCACTTCTTCCGGTCCAAGACACCCATAGCAACTGTGCATTCCAAAAATGTCCTTAAATTGAGGAAGTCTCTGTTTTTTAAAATGATACGAAACTATAATAATAATAAAAAGTTAAATTTTTTACTATTTATTATTATTTTTTAAAATATAAACTCCTCTTGACTCTCACTTTCACATACTATTTTCCGCCGTCTCGTTAACAAATAGGTAATATTTGTTTAAAAGGTAAAGTTCACTTGTTTAAGAGTTATTTATTATGTATCTGTATTTTTTATCATATACTTTATTTGTGTACACTAATATTTATCAAATATTTTTAACATTATATATTAAAAAATTATATAAAAATTTATATTGTAAATCATGTAATTTTTTGAAAAATGTGATCATCATCCTATGTAATTCTACCTCTTAAATAAATACTACTATAAAATTAGATAAGGTGATGTTTAACTTTTCAATAAATTACACGATTAACGATATTAAATTTTATTATAATTTTTTGACATAAAATGTTAAAAGTATTTAATAAATATTACTGTACGTAACTAAAATATATAGTAAAAAATAAAAATACATAATAAATAACTCTTAATCAAACAAAAATATAGCAATACCATCAACAAGACTTCACCCTTTGTCCTCTAACGTTTTGTGATAAAATAGTAGATAAATTAATTGCATCTTTCGTTACTGTAAAATTGTTGAAACTAATGAATAATATTAATAAATAATACTACAATCTTATTTATTTTAACTTTAATTTTAATTCCATACAAATTTTTAACATCTTACGTAAATTCTAACGCATAAACTTTTACTCATTTAATTATCTTATAATTTTAACTTTATTTATTTTACTAACTTCAACTTCAACTTCACATTTATCTAATTCTTGGTGTTAGTTAGAACCCTCTCTAAACAAGATCTACGATGTATAAAATCACACCTAATGATATAAAAGTTAACTCACGCAAACTTCAACTAAACGTAATTTTAATAATAACAAACAACTTCAACTAACGTCAACTATTATGATACAAGAACTAAAATTAAAACTGCAAACAAACCTAACAGAAGAATAAACTACACTAGTGCAGAATTAATGGGCAGAGGAGTTTTCGGCTGCCGACGCCCGTCCATTGAATGCCTTTTCTTTTTTTGATGATTTTTCCATGGCTTCTTCTTCCCCGGCCCCCTCCCCTCTGCTCTCTTTTCATTTTGTCATGGGACGCAGTTCAGGCTCATGCACCTCTTCCACAGATCCCTCAGCATCGCTCTCTGCAAAGTACAAACAATCCTGACCGTCAGCTTTCATATCATATCATATCGTTAATTATTTCCATGCACCAGAAGGTTGTCTGTTTTTTGTTTTTCAGAATGAATGTTTAATTAAATAAACTATGAATTTTAATTAGGTTGCGAGGATATGTAACACGCTTTGCTTTCATCAATTCGAAATGGTAAAACTTTGACTGCATTTTTTGAAAAAAAAAAAACTACGATAAACACGATAACCGATTAACCATATTAAATAATGATGATATATATACTGATGCATCGATAAAAGAGAATGAGATCGATCGAGTAAATTAAATTTAATATATAATGATTTTTTTCATTTATCATTAATCAATTTTAATATAATATCAAAATCAATCGATACATATTCACTTTTATAAAAATAAAAAATTTAAAATAAATTATAAATAAAAGAAAGTATTAGAATAATATAAATATAAGAAATAAATTAAATTTAATATATAAAAAAAATTTATACACGTTAAAATTTTATTCACTAACTTCATTTCTTTACTTTAGAAACATGGGAAAATAATTTTTAAGTGAATAATTTTTAAATAAAATAAAAAATAAAAATAATTTTAATAATATAAAAAATTAATTAAAGAATAAAAATATTATTATAAAAATAATGGTACTTCGAAAATTACAAATAAGAAAAGTAACGATGCGACAAAATTTTAAAGCACAGGCATCTTGTTTAATTATTTCGCTTTAACGACGAGGATTAATTAATTGGAAGGGGAAAAGCTGGGAAGAATGGCCGGAAGCTACGACGGAGGAGCAATATTGTTTGAGGAAGCGCTTACACTCTTGGGCTTCTGGTAGAGAAGCTCCGGTGGGATCTTGTAGAGGTCCTCATCGACGGCGGCCTTGGGATTGGGAGCTCTTCCCCTTCTCTCGGCCAGCGCTGCCGGCCGCCGGCCGATCACATCACACACCCGTGCTTGCTTCCCTTGCTGCTTCACCATTCCAACAACCACCTGATGCCTGCACTGCCTCTGCTGCTGCTGCTGCTGCTGCTGCTGCTTCCTTGGCTGCCAAATTAATACACAATATATTGAACCCAATACCAAAATTGATAACATGGATCTGCACACACACATATCACATACTTGAAATTAGGCAAACAGATTCAAGAGACGGATATAATATGCATCAACCTTTCGGTGGTCGTAGTAGTGGTAGAGCAGGGGGGATGGAGGAGGGAAGGCCCTGAAGAGGTCGACCTCTTCTTTCCCGAAGGAATGGTCCCGCAGCAACCCGGCCTGCCTTACCGACTGGAAGTACCTTGTTATCTCCCTCTCGTCGCATGAATCCCAGTCCCCAAAACATGGGACTACCGTCTGTCTCCGTTCCTTCACCTCCTGCGAACAACATCTCAGAAGATCGAAGGAGAACAACGGCGGTGGAGGATGAAGATGGCGAGGAGGAGGCTCACGACTCACCTGCATTTTGTTTGACGGCGAGCTCAAGGATGCAGGTCGATGCGGAAAGCGGTCGCCTTTTCTTTCAACAATTCAACACCATTTGGTTCATGCGCGAAAAGCTACGCTTAATTATATACACACACTGGCCGACCACAATCACCACATCTTATGCATTGGAATAATCTTATATTTATTAAAATAGGAAGATAGATACTTCTTTTTGGTTTAAATTGTATTTACTGTATTTTTTATTATATATTTTAATTATATATAGTAATATTTATTCGACAATTTTAACATTTCACGTAAAAGATTTTAAAAAAAGTAAATTTTACCTCTCCTTACCTCATCTTTTAAATAAACACCATCTTTATCAAGTGAGTTAAGGTTATATTAAGACATTGTAATTGTAAATTTATAAAAATTAGTCAATGTTACAAAAGTTTAGGGTCCCATGAGAGAAAGATCAGGAGCAAAAGAATGCAAACAATTCAAAAAATATGTAATAATAGAGAAAACAAAGAAGTAAACATAGTTAATGTCATCAAGCATAGATCGGTCTGTCTAATAAGTATTAACTGAAATGATCCTTCTTAGACACTTCGTTTACTTACTTGTTTTTTCAATTTCTTTTAGATTTTTAATTCACTAAAAAATTAAGATTTATATTTATTCATAAAAAAATTTAAATTTTTTTAAAAATATATAAAGAGAAAAAAATCACTGAAAATGATATCTCAAGGACTTTCATTAAATTTACCGATACTTTTGTCTGACATTTTTACAAAGTAAGTTGAATTTTACGATTTATCGTAAAATACACGATTTACAATAAAAATATAATAATATTGATTTACTTTTATAAATAATAAAAAATATAAAAATTATTTGATAAATATATTATAAAATATTATGATACATAATTTAAAATATAATTACATGTCAAAATACACAAATAACGATGCCTACGACTTTAAATTTGATATAATAAAATTATTTTATGATAATAATTGTTTTTTAAAAAAGAAAAAGGTTATAGACGCTTCTCTTCGTTTGTCCTTTTCATTATTAGATTCCCAAGGACCGTTTCTGTCACGTGCTTTGGATTTCGAGCACATTTAAGAGTTTGACCCTAGAAATACAGTCCGTCACGTGCCTGCCGTCAGTATTTTTTTAAAAAAATTCCACGGTGAAATGTTTTGTGTGGCGTTCTTTAAGATTTAAAATTTAAAAATTAACATCAATTACAATTGTAATTAGTTGAAAGAATGATTCTGTTGGCTGAATTTTGTAAAGATTTTAACTATATTTATTATACATTATAATGATGTATAGTAAATTAATCAAATAGTTATAATATGTATATTAAGTTATAAAATAAAAATTTATAAAAAATTTAAAAACTTTTCCACTGAACGAGGCCGTTATCTATGGATCTTTTTTCTCAAACCACAAAATGAAAGTAAAAGGCATACGTCATCTTTTTTTTTAATAAATTAAAATTAAATTAAATTGTTGGTACCTTTGGAACCGAAGTAATTTATCAACTCTACTATTCATATTTAATTGTAAGTAAAAATTAAAAATATAAAAATATAAATATTGACGCTTATTTTGTGACAATTAAAAGGGAATTTATTTTTTTAGAAATTATTATTTATGAGATAATATTGCTGCATTAGTAAAGCTTCGAGACTGTAAGTTCGGTAATTTAAAAGGAAGTTATTATTTTGAGATAATTCAGTGAAGTTTTAAATTGAAAATTATAAAATTAAAATTAAAATTTTTAAAAATTTTATTTTTAATCACTGAGGTATCATTTTAACGATAAATATTAACGCTTATTAGATTTATTTTATTTTTAAAAGATACATTTATTTTTTCTAATTTAACGTAAGAAGTATTTTTTTTTCTACGTTTAAAGTTAAAAAAACTACTAACAAATGGAACCAATATATCTAAAGAAAGATTAAAGAAGTCTGTAATGAAATTAAATCAGATTTCACGAGAAAAAGGACAAATAAAAAAAGAGTGCATCGAAGATTCGTTAACCTAACCAACAGGCGTTGAACATCGAAGATCCAACCAACCCTTCAAATTTGAGAGGTTAGGCGGATCTCGATTTTGTGTAAAATCGAGATGCATTGGGCAGCGGGAAGCTGCCGTCCCAAATTACGAATCCTGCCATCCACAGCATTTAACGCTGCTTTTTTTTGTCTTCTTTTCTTTTTTACATTGGAGTATACTTATTTTTATATTTAAATTAAACATAAACGTGTATTTTATTATTTCTTTTCAGACAAAAATCTCTTAGACCTCATTTAAGGTCTATTTCAGTCTATTTTTAAAATTACTCATAAATATTATTATTATTACATAAATTTTAATTATCATGTAACTTTTGAAACTAAAATTAATTCTAACTTCAATTATATTTAACTTCTAAAATTAATGGAGTTGACCCTAAATGACATCTTATCATCTCACAAGTGATACATCAATTTATTGTTGAAATTTTAGATGAACCTGAAGTTCAACTTTTTTTTGTTTGTTATCGATTCTCAATGTAAACAAATTTCTCTCTAATAATTGAAATAAAAATATTTTTTATTATATTATTTATTAAAATATATACTTTATACCGTAGAAACGCTATTCCCAAACTTAATATTAAAAAAAACATTTACCATTCACCTGAGAAGATCAGTTACGTTCTCGTACGTTTCATTGTCGGTTTGACTTTGGTTTTTTTTTTATATAGCTGGTCGGTGACACGTTTGCGTGTTATTAAAATTTAATCTAAAATTATTTTTTAAATACAACACAACATGCAATTTGTAAGTTTTTTTTTTTTTAAAAAGAAACTGATATTAAAGTTAAAAGTTCGCAAACCGGAGTTTGGACTGCAACTTGTAATTTTAAAATTGTAAATTAAATTACCAGTGAACGATGAATTTATTGAAACAAGATTTTTAAAAACGAGAAAAGAGAATTATTCAGTACAAAAAATGTAGAAAGTAAAAATAGAAATGAGTGGAATAGAAAAAAATCATGCGTTTGAAATTGCTGTTATTATAAATGTTGTTGCAGTATAAAAAAATTATAAATTTTTTTTAATTTAAACCAACACGTTTTTTAATTAAAATAAAAAAATTGAAATGGTTGCCTCTGTGGTGATTGTCCTCTGCACATTTTTACGCACTCGTCCCCACCACGTAACTGCCGTCTTCTGTTGTGTCTCTTCTTTATTAACATTACTGGCGAAAAAAAATATTTCTTTAATTTGTTAATTTAACATTATCATTAAAATGATATCTCAAAGGATACGTTGGGTAGTTATTATTATTATTATTACCACTCCTTTACGAGTGAGGTAAAATTAAAATTAAAATTAATTTTATAAATAAATTTAAAATTATATAATAATTTAAATGATAAAAATACATATGTTAAATTAAAAATTATTTTATAAATAATATTATAATATACAATAAAAAAATATAATTAAAAATAGATTAACGTACAGATAAACAGGACCGACGATATAACGCCGGGAATCACGCTGTCTGTGGGAGCTCCAGTACTGTCGTCTCGGATTTCGGGAAGCGTAGTGCAAAGCACACAACTCTCACGTACACACGCGTCCCCGCGCACATATAAATACACGTATATATTTAATAGATTGTATTGGTTTTAATTTTAATTTTAATTTTATATAATTATTATTATCGTATAAATTATAACACGTAAATTTTAATTATTTTAATTAATATGTAATTTTAATTTTATTTTTTTAAAATAAATTTAATTTTAATTTTATCTGACTTTTAAATTTAACTAAAATTCTCTCCAAACTCGTCACATAAATATATATATATACACACACATGCACATATTCATACACATACGTGTGTGTGTATATATGTATGTATGTAGATGCTCCATTTGTCTTTATATTATTTTTGTATTTTTAGACTTTTCCTTAAATGTAATTTTAGGATTGTATGATAAGACTAAAGGTCTATTTGTATATGAAAAACAGAAATTTAAGAAAAATGAAAAGGAAAAATTGAATAGAAATTTTTTTAAAACTATTTGTATACCTTGTAAAAATTTTGAAAAATTAATTTTTAAAAATATAATTTTTTTATATTTTTATTGTTTAAATATAATTTCATATTTTTATTGTAACTACGAGTCTAGTAATGATAGGAGGAGGTTAAGTAAGATAAATACGATGTTAAAAAATTACATTATAATGAAATTTTTGTCTTATTTTTTGGTGTAATATTAGCTTTAATTTCGATCAATCGATGCAAAAAATAGTAATATAAGTTTCACTGTAAGCTAGTGTTTGAAGGCATTAGAATTCGTTTTCTTCTACTTCATGTCGTATTAAACTATTAATAATGTCTGATTATGTATGTTCAAACCTAACCCAGACATACTCGTCAGGTGAGATTTCAAGAAGTTGTTTTTTTTTTTTTTTACAGATATGGATTTAGATATCATATATCATTAATTTTTCCTTTCTTGCGAAAAGATTATAGGTTTTTCCTTTCTTGAAATCTAAAATAGGATGCCTTTGAAATCTAAAATCGAATCTGTAAGATCAACTCAAATCTAAATATATTAACCGGAAAAAAAAACATTCACTGAATTTCACTAAATATATTAACCGGATATATTCTCTTAAAGATAAGTACTATTCACAGAAATTCACTAATATTTACTGGTGATAAGTAAACTTCACAGAAAAAAACTAATATTCACCGAAAATAACTAATGTTTACTGAAAATCAGTAATATTTAATATAAATAAATAATATTTTCTAAAGATACTAATAGTTACCAAAAATAACTAATATTCTCTGAAAATTACTAGTTTTTACTGAAGATAACTAATATATACTTAAAATCACTATTATTCACTAAAAAACACGAATATTTATAAAAAATAAATATTTTCTCATATTCTCTCATATATTCACCAATGCCCATATAAATACTAATATTCATAAAAAAATTACAGAAAATTGAAAAAAATATATTAAAAGATCACAAAAATATCATAGATTTGCTTTATAATGAAAGAAATGAGATGCAAAAAGGAATTCACCTTAAGAAATGGTTGTATAACAGAAATGAAGTGTTGATTTGATGCTTTCTCCTAAGAATCTAATTGAAGTGAAGATTTAAATAATTGGAGAGAAGAACAAGGGAAAAACCAAACTTTTGCTGAAGGTACAGTGCCAAAAATCCCAAAAGATGTATCACAGGAAACAACTAAAACAAGATAGAGAGAATAATGCTTCCATCTAAAAGGATATGGATGAGAAGTATCAGAATTAGCAATTACGATTCCTTTTCCAAATGAATTATGGACAAGCTAAGTTATGTAAATATTAGAGCCAAAGTAAATTCTTTTTTTAGTGATGCATAGCATAAGTAAATTCATCAGTATGTATACAGCAATTGCACCGATGAGATTTCTAAACATGCCACACCAACGAGATTTCTAAAACATGCAAAAACACAATTATTCCATACATGCTATACATGAATAACAAAATAATCCTTCGAAATTCATGTTAGTTCCTTGATAATAAAGTTTCAACCAACGTATAAAACATTGGTATTGTATCTACTATGGGTACAACGGAAAAAGTGGATGCATCAAATATTTGTAGAATTTTCAATGGAATCAATGTAAAAGCATGGAAAACTCAAATTTCAATTAGAATTCTAACACAAGATATAATATACAAATAAAATGTTGAAAGTTTTTTATATCTTATTATCTGTTTGTTGGATTATATTAATTAACGAAATAATTAATATAATTAATTTGAATATGACAAGGTCTAAAAGGCAGTTCACCGATATACAACTTGTATAAACAAAATCAAGTTGATTCTATTAAATCATGACTGGAATTACAAAAAAAGTTATCAAAATGTTATCTAAAATAGGATGCCAGGCCTAAGAATGACATAGGAATTTGGCATCATGAATGGTGGGACATGTGAAATTTTTTTTCAAATGAACTTGAAAATCTGTCCTCTTCCCAAACTTGTTTGTACATGGATGTGTACAATGTAGAGACACAAGTTGTTCGGTTTTTCAATATATTTCTATTGCCTCTCTACTTTGATGGGAAATTTTGAGCTTTGTCTTCATAATATATAATCCATAATATTTTGTCATCTTATGGTTTCATTGGAAATTTTTTTCTTCATTTTCATTTTTAATATTAGTTGTTTGAGTAAATGAATGGCTTCCATTGTTGTTCCATTTAACATAAATCCACATTGATTATTGTTTTGAGTAAATGGATGTAATTTATTAATGAATGTCTTTTAAATTGCATATATCCATAAAAAGAGAACCATGCTTCACAGAAATTGAGATAAATAGGCACAAAATGTCAGTTTTATAGTTCATGAGCATTGACTATTCACATTACTGGTTGAACATGGTATACTATAAGATCATCAGAAATTTACAAATAATTACAAGCTACACCTAGAAATTGAATTTCAATTACAAGGACCTCATGATCAACTCCTTGCCATGACTTTCAAATTGGATAAGAGAAGCGGTTGATATTTTATTTATTAAGAAAATTCCACTCTTGATTGTATATTTCTTTTTTAGTAGTTAGGTTCAAAACAAATTTATTTCTCTTAGAAATATAGTACTGTTTATGTATTTTTATTGCTGAAAATTTATAAATGTGTGCTGCAATTAAAATTTATGTATTTTGTTGGATCCATTTTTCATGTTGGAAGAAGGAAAAACGTGTGCTGAATTGGTAAATAGAGGTGGATGTATGAAAGTCCCGCATTCGACATGTGAGATTCATGTCTGTACAGTGTCTCAGAAAAGCAGTTATTTTTAACAGTGCACTAGGCAAACATCTTTGGACTTTCAGTTTGTGATGGAATTTTCTGAACACTTGGAAAATCTTTCACTCAATGTTGAGGATGGGATAATCCTTTTAGTTTTTCCATATCCCCACTTGGATTGTTGGCTCAGATTGATTGTTGCTGTTTTGGATTTTTCATATATTATGATAAGTAGTACATTTTAGTCTCAGTCATAACAATATATGTGTCTTTAGAGAATTATTACCTGTTTATTTTCCATTGTTCTTATTAAATGGTGGTTAGTAATCAACATTTGTTTCAAATGGTTTTTAACATTGCATCTGTGAATGTGTTTTTGAAATGTAGGTACTGGAATACCACACCAACTTCAAATTCCAGAGTTCATACTTTTTACTGTAGAAGGTAACTTACTGAAATACTTTTAATTCCATCATTTACCAAAGTTGTGTTTGAATTTCACTATGAATACTTGCTTCTCAATGCACTTTGCAATCAGTTACTACGGACATTTCATGAAATAATGCATTGTGAGACTTTGCATGACATAATGGCATGCAAATATATGCATATTCTTATGCTTGGTTGTCCTTCTCCCTTGTTTGCTGACTTGTTGCAAATTATTTGTGCTATTCCAGACTTCATGCTCAAGCAGTAGAAATTTTTGGTGTTTTTGTGGCTGCAACGTTGCTATTGATTAATTTCAGGTTTTGTACTGTTCAGCAGGTTTAATTTCAGGTTTTGTTATTGATTATTTTATGATTATTGATTTTTTAGGTTTCCAAATATTCATGATTTGTAATTTATTACTCTATAAAAAAAAATTATTCCTATATTGTTGTCCTACACTCCTATCAACCTGATTCCATGTACTGGTTGGATTTCCTTTATGGAGCTTTATAAACATATTAGGGAAATTGCTTTGATTCCATATGTATTATTCTTAATTGTGCCATATATATTACATATTTTTGTATATTAATCGTTCGTTCTAATTTTACAGGATGTCTAGGAGAAAAAGTTAATAAGAAAATATTTTGATATACAAGAATTTACTCTAAGTACATAACATTCTGCAAAACACGTAAGGACTCCTACAATAGATGAAGCGAGACTATCATATACTGCATCAAACGAACCTATACAAGATATTCGTGAAAAGAAGACTGGATAACTCACAATGATGCTATAAATTATTACAATGAAACATGGAGAAAAAATGTGTACCAATCAATAAATATAGTCAATCGATAGAGGAGAAGGAGAAAAATTTGGTGACATATTGTGGAATTATCGCAAAGAATGAAGACATATTGTCAATCAATATATTTAATTGGAAACATATGCTAGAAACATGCAAAGAATTTGCATTCAGCAAGATATTGGTATAGTAATAATGATTTTGTATATATTATATGCATAATTGATAGTGAGATTCAAATTGTAATTGATATCTTATCTTTTCATATAATTTACAGAAAAAAAATGATTTACCACCAGACCTTGTATTTCATCAATGAGTCTTGAAAACCATTGGAAAAGATTGGAAAACATAAAAGTATCATCTTCACAAATAATGGTTGAAAAGTGAAGAAAGTAACAATCTTCCAAATAATCCTATCGTGTTTACACAATGACACAACTTAGTAGAGTATTAGGGTACTCTTAGATTTCAAGTATGTGATTTATGTGAAGATTGATAAATTTTAATTTAGTTATACATATTTAGCATTTAATTTAGTTATCATTTACATAATAATTGTATTAAATACAGGAGAAAAGAAAAAAGAATAAAGAAAATCGATAGAAAATGATTTCCACACATTGTATGGGAGCAAGAAGTATAATAAGACTTGTTAATGATTTTGTAAGTTGAATAACTTTTTATTGTTATATATTATTGTTATCATCATAATTTTTTTCTTATATATAGCAAAAAGAAATAGGTAAAGATTTAGATAGAGGTGATATTTTTATTATGAGTAGAAGTCGGAAAGATAGTTTCATAATTGATGAACATTCTCAAAAGACAATGATAAGATTTTTTCCTTAAATGTTTACATTATCGTACTTTTCATTAATTGCTACAATTTACTTGTATATAATTAATTATATTATACTTTCATGTTGGATCAAATTAAAGAAATAAAAGCACTAATGAGTGAAGAGAAAGGTGTTGATAATCTTCTTGTATCTCGTGATGATGCATTTGGAAAAGTTGGTGGAGAACAACGTGGTAGAGTATGTTATTTGGGCATGAGACCAAAACTAATAGATATTATATGTTGACAATGAATATCATCATACACTAAGATGATATACAAGATATGAGAGAAAATATAAGAACACTACAAGAAAAACAAGAAAATCATAGCAACCAGATGTAACATTTCATGATGTAGATGTATGATAAGATGCAACAAATTTTCAATAAGTTTGTATATCATTAAATATGACATGATTGATTAGAAACAAAATTGTCATTAATTCATTGTAATATCTTTTAGATTGTTTCCGTTGGTGGAAGTTCAAATCAATTTTCTTCTCAAGGTAGTGCTCTTTCAATACAGGTATATATCATCATTCAATTCATTATACATTATGTAATTGTTATTAATGTTATTATCTATTTCAAGTCTAATATTTTTATTTCTAATTGTAGGGAGTTAATTTTTCTTCTTCTAATGTTGGTGTGTCTCAAAATCCACCACTAGAACAACAACAAGATGAAAAAGTACTAAATAAATTTACCAAGCTTCAATTATCATATTTACAATTACTTTTCTTTATTATTACAAATTACTATATTGTTTTTTACAATTGTAATTAAATTCAATTACAGGATAGTAGTCATTCAACTTCTAATAATTATTTTTTACAATTACTTCTCTGTATTATTACAAATTACTATATTATTTTTACAATTATAAATATATTAATTACAAGATAGTAGTCATTCAACTTCTAATAATGAAATAAATTCACCAGATCATCACTACAAGGTAATAAAATAGTTAATAATTAATTAGAGTTGGACATTTCATATCTTTAAAATGTATATTATTAACGTATTTCTTTTATGATGTTCTAAATGTAGTGTATTTCATGTATTATCACAAATGGAGTAGAACCTGTGGCCAAGGGATTTTTGTTAAGTGAGGATCCCGACAAAATACTAATGGAAAGTCCTTCAAGTTCAAGATTTTGTGAAGTCTTGGTGAAAGTTGTTTTGAAGTGACATGCAATATTGTTTTGCTCATATGAACGAACCAAGACGATTGGAGATGTACAAAGATGCAACATAACTTGACTTCGTCATTTAGTCGAAATATAAAAAAATTAGAACTTGTTTGAATTAAATAATTAGAACTTTGACAATATTGTTTAACAGTTTTTTTGTAAATAATTAATTGTGTAATTGATATTATTAATGATTTTTGGTACATTATATATGAATATATGTATTATTTGTATGGAAATTCGAAACAGGTGAATGATTTTTGAAACAAATGAATGATCTTTTGGAACAGGTGAATGATTTTTTTAAAATAGTTGAATTAAATATAGGTATGTAATTTGTATGAAATTTATTTTTTATTTTTTTTAGGGAAAGTGTGATGGATGGGACAAAACATTTGTCACATTTTTTCCTTTTTTTGTAAAATGTGTCAAGACTTATGAGAAATAGGTGAAAATTAGATTAGTCACCTTTTCCCCATTTTAACCTTTATATGGGAAAAATGTGATGGATTTTTGGGGTCAAAGGTGACAGATTCATCGATCACCTTTTATCTTATTTTCTATCTTTTTAAATGTTAATAGGTGACAGATTGATTTGTCATTGAAAGGGTGACAAAGACATAGGTGACAGACTTTCAAGAGTAAAATGTAACAAATTTTTAGTAAAAGGTGATAGATTAGCTTTATTATCGTTTTCATATTTTTCTGTAGTGATTATTATATATCCTATAAATGACACATCCTTTGAATTATACCTTTTACTGGTTTGAGCAAGGTACGAGGACTTCCTTGATTATAGAGTTATTCCTTTTAATATTTAGGTAATGTTTGTACATTTAGAATTAATAGGAAATGATGAAAATTTTAACTATTATTTTCATTATTTCTTATTAATTTCAAAGATACAAACATTACCTTATTTCCATTCTACAAACTTATCATATATGAAAATGACAAGTCAAACATTTTATACTGTATGGGTAAAGTGCAAACCCACTTTACTATAGAAATTGTAAGTTTTATACATCAATTAGATTTCAAAATTTGATTTTAGCTTATGAATAGCTTATATGTTTTCCATCCTTCTAATAATGTAATCATATTGTAGATCGAAAGTTAAGAAGCATACTTGACTAAGTTGATGAACTCAACATGCAAGAGCTCATATTTGCACCCAAAGGACTCCTTTACAACCTTAGCAGCTTGGCCAACTAAGGGTGTGTTCACCTACCCTCCCCTGCCACTCTTAGAGTGGGCAAAAACACTTCCGTAAGTAATTCTGGGTGAACAATTTTTCAAAAATTGAAATGTCATCGTGAAAATAAAAATGATTTTGAGAATTGTGATGAATGATAAGTAAACATGCCGAAAACAATGTCACTTTTTACATCACAGATGAAAGTGAAATATAAAGGAACAAAGGACAATCTAGCTCACCTTTGATGGAGATGATAGAGTTAATCAGATGTGCCCAATTACTGACAAAGAGATGGAATAGAGTTGTGGAGAAGATTCTCGACATATACCTCATTGTTATGCATGGAACTTCCGTGGGAGGTATATGGTTGCGGGAGACAATGTAAGTGGAGGGGAGGAGTGAAATGGTGGTAGAAGCTATAAAGGAGGTATGTTCAAGTAAGCAAATGACAATAAGAGGTGCAGAGGAGGTGCCTCAATCTTAGAGTTTTTGTTTAATTTTTTAATGAGGTGGTTGCGAGAGGACAAATAGTTGTAGAATGTTAGATGGTCTTGGGGGTATCAAAAGTGTAGGAGGCTATAAGAGAAGATGTGGTCATGGGAGGGTATAGTAGATGGTCGTAAGAGAAACCACAAGGGAGGAAGTGCTTGTTGTAGGAGTTGTAGGAGAGGTGTGAGCGGGTGACCAGATTGGTGGGAAAACATAATGGTGGGTTTTTATATATTTTAAGAAAAGTAGGACTACCTACAACATGAATAGTAGATGTCTACGGTCCTACTTTTCTTATATATAATGTCATTTATAGAAATTTGATTTTATAGATATTTAATCTAATAACTGAGAATGCATCAAAATACCTTTATTACTTTCCCACTCACTTTTCTGTTTGACCTCTTCTTTCCTGCTTGATCTCCTCATTCCCTACATTCCTGTGTCCTTGTAGATGTGACATTGCTCGCTCTCCCATGTTTTGTCATGTGCAATTAAATCTACTTTGGCCACACTCCTGTGTCCTCTTAGTTGCGATTCCACTCACACTCCGAAGAGGAATGGTGGATGAATACAATGGTAGAGAGGTTGAACGATGGTGTCGCCCCTTTTGCCGCGAGCGTGATGAAGGTTGAACCATTGGAGAAGGTACTTCGCGAGAGGGAATGACGATGGCGAAGAGAGGGGTCGACAAAGAGTAACGTGAATGAGGTTTCGACCACGATGAAAGAGTTTTTCCTTATTTTTTTTTAACATACGGAAAAAAAAGTCAAATCAAATAAATAGTAAAAATTATTTGATAAATATATTATAAAATATTATATGGGGGCACGAGTTCTGTAGGTGCCTACAGAAGTCACTTCTGTAGGCGTCCGTCGATCGTAAGATCGACGGTTGAAATTGAAAAACTTAAAAACACACTCTCTCATGTACGTGAAATTTAAAAACACTCACTCTCATACCGTAGGAGAAATTTAAAAATACTCTCTCTCATCAGCAGGTGAAATTTCAAAACACTCTCTCTCATGCAGCAGGTGAAATTTAAAAACACTATCTTCTTTAACTGAAAAAATTCATTCACATACGTATAATTAATTTTTCATTAATTACGAATACGGTGATTAAATTTGAAAGAAGTTTGTAGATTTTTTTAAAATAATTTGATTTTAATTATGTAGTGTTTAAT
>JAMKPZ010004675.1:0-21952 GCA_024699675.1 Amphibolis antarctica | reverse complement strand
CAATTTGTAATTTTTTTAAAAATGTAATTTAATTTTGTTGTAAAATTTGTTTAAATGTAATTGTAAATTTGTAATAATGTAAATATAAAATATGTAATCATTAATAAATAAAAATTTAATTTAATTATATACATTGTTGATTGTTGTCTGATTGTCTCATTTATGTTGAAATATTGAATACTTGATGAATTAAATTTAAATATTGATGGTTGAACACTTCAACGGTCGTATGCACGGGCTGGGGGGGGGGGGGGGGGGGAACTGAACTGTGTCTAGGTCGGCAGCCGAGTCATTGGGTCGGTTGTTGGGTCATCGGGCCGGAAGCCGGCTCACAGTGCCAAGTCCTGCCTTCCCACCCGAGGGGGAAGGTCAGAAGGGCGGAGGCTGCAGAAGGCCGTGCGGGCCAGCAAGGCCCATCGGACCGCGGGTTGAACGATCGCATGGGCGGGAGGGAGTGAACCGTGAACCGATGAACAGGTCGTGCGACTGGCGAGGGTCCGGGGGAGACGGGATGTCGGTTCTTGGATCGGCTGTCGACTGGAAGCCAGCTCATAGTGTCGGGTCCTGCCTTCCCGCTCGAGGGGGAAGGCCGGAAGGGCGGATGCCGGGTCGCAGTGCCAGGTCTCAAGAAGAATCGTATTGGTCAAACTCATGTCATTGATCGACACAAATAGTATTTTTTCATGCTACGAGCCGTACATGGGTTGGCCCATTGATGGTATAGACCGTGTCGACACAGAAATCGTGTCATGCCAACCCGGCACAACACGATTGACAAGTCTAGGTATAACTTGTTGTTCAACATTGTTACTATCAGCCATTATCAACACATAGGGCTTCCCCTGCCTTCTGAAGTTCTTATGTAAAGGAGTGGCAATTAACCACCAAGAAATTTCTCTTTTCAAGGATCAGTTGTGTCAACAAGGTAAGCACTAATGATAATGGGACGAGGATGATACGCTTGCCATTGTCCTTGATTTCATAAACATTGTTTCATCCCTGATGAAGTGTGTCTATGTCATCTTACCAAGGTCTCCCCAAAATGATATGGCTAATATCATATCAATTACATCACAAGTGACATTGTCTAAATATTGTCGCCCAATTGAGAGGGAAATGTGGCAAACTTTGGTGACTCAAACATCTCCCTTCTTGATTGTTTGATACATAGTAAAAAATAGATATATATAGTAACAAACGTATAAACAAATAAGACCTAAGCCTAACATGTGTGACTTGTCAAGGAAGACAAGGGACAAAGGGTGTCTTCATCTTTTGACACGTTGAAGTAGAGAATCACCTCAAGAGTCATGGAAGTAAAGGCAAATGTGAAGAGTTTTTTTCTCTACCTAAGATAAGGTGTCTTCATCTTCCTTTTCCCTTTTTTTCAACATGATAATTTTATTTTTAAATCTATGAGAAGATCAAATTTAAATTTTAACTTTTTTAAACATGTTTGACTTAGTCTTCTATGCTTTTCTTTTAGATGATTTAGAAATACAAAAACCATTTATCCTTTTTCCGAGTACCATGAGGTTATCATCTTAATATTCTTAGGTATTTTTCACCTTATTTATTTTTAACTTGATATTTGCTCTTGTGAAGATGACTCAAACTTATTAGTAAAGTTCAATCGAATTAGAAAGTCAACTTTCACCCAAAAAATCTTTACTAAAGAAAGATATTTATTTATTTTAAATACAAAAGAATTTGTATTTTTTAAAAATAAGAAATAATAAAAAATAGTAAGAAATTTAATTTTTAATTTTTTATTATTTTTTATACTTTTCAAATATACAAACTCTCTCACCGTCTCTGTCATTAACAAATTGAACATGATTGTATCATGAAAAATAGGATATTATCATGAAAGATGGCTAATATTGTAGAACTGATCTTAGTTTTGTAATCTGTAAGTCAAGCAAAGAAGTAAACATGAAAGAACGGAATTATTTTAGAAGAGAAATAAATTCCGTTAACTCACTGTTATCAAAAAAGTGAAAATTAAGAGGATTTGTGTCTTGTGAAAATCTTGAAAAAAGAAAATTTAGAAAAAAATTTTAAATTTTTGGACGTTTGTGCATTCTAGAAAGTGTGAAAAAAATTTAAACTTTTCCATATAAATACAGATTTTTTCTATCATTTTTCCCCTATTTGGTTAAAAAAAAATTTGCATTTGATAAAATTTTTTATCATAATTCACTCCTCTAATCTCATGTATCTTATCTAACCTCTCTCAATTATTGTTAAACTTACGATTACATAAAAAATATAAAATTATATTTAAATTGTTAAAATATAGAATACTTTTAAATTTTTTTAATTAATTTTTAAAAATTTCTACGACATATACAAATAACCTTAAAAAAAAATTTATTTTTAAATTTTCCTTTTTTTTCTTTTTCTATTTCTTAAATTTTTATTTTTCAAATTTTCAACATGTAAAAACAAACTCATAATTACAAAATTTGGATATCAAAGCCAAATCATAGACTCAGTAAAATAATGAACCACACTTTAAAAAGAGAACACTGCAGACTCTTATTAATGTAAGAATCTTTTTGGAAACAACAATCCAATATCATGTGGCTTAAGGAGAAAGGTTTAAACACCACCTTCCACTGTAAAACTAGAACAAGAAGAAGAAGAAATAATATGCATTAACTGCTAGTTAATGGCATTAGATCAGAATCAGATAACTCCGGCTTTTGAAGATCATTTTAAATCATTCTTCAGTGTGGAAGAACCACAATGTACATGCCTGGATTTGGTAATAAGACTTTCCAAGAAAAATGAAAATTTCAGGCACAGTGGAAACTTATTTCAGTTCAGATGAAATAAAGGAAGCCAGTTTTGGTCTTGCAGATGAAGTCCCAGAACCAGACAGCCTTTTGATCTATTTCTATTAACACCATTGGGATTTGGTCAAAAAGAGTGTTTATTAGACATCTTCAAAGGGTTGGACATGACAAATAATCTGAACTGCTTAGAAATATCGAATAAAACATTTATTACCTTAACCACAAAAAGGCAGTTTCCTGAATCAGTCAATCCAGTTAATGGTCAAAATTATCACAAAATTCCATACACAAAGGGGACCTTGTTTGTAAACCAAGAAAAAGGGGCGTTTTGTTATAATAAATGTTAGTATTTTCTCCAATGCTTTGAAAGGTAAATATCATTATCTCTGGAAAATATTATTAGAAAAGCAGAAATACAAATGGTGCATGATAATACAGCATCTAAATATTTTCACAAAGATGGCTTGGAAGATCTTTTTAAGTCTAACCTCACTAGTGTTTGTCTACTATGGTTTTCACCAGAAAATTTATTTCCTCATATTAATCATTTTGGTTTCCTCCTTACCAAATAATGATGAATTAGCATTACTTTGAGAAGGTAGGAGGTGGAATTACACACATTTCAAAAATCTCTCTCCATCATTATAAAACATGGTGGAAAATAAGAAAATGGCAATAGTAATGGAGTAGATAGTATTCTCAATAACATTGAATCACTCCCACAAAATAACATTAGCTTATTCAAAAATGCTACAGTAAAAAAGCTAAACCATGTCCACCCGACATCTTATTGAAGCTAAATAGATAAAAAAATCTCATAATTATTGATACTTTTCTGTAGGTTCAAATATATAGGTGCCCTTAATCTTTTCAAAAGTTTAAATATCAAAAAATACAAAAAGCACTATCATTATCAAAAAAAATTAAGTACCTATCATGCTCGGATGTATTTACATGCTTCTAATGTCCGCATGATGAAGTTGTTCTTGTGTGAAAAAAAGAATAGGGCAGATTTTAGGGGACATAATTCCTGTATATGTACTTTTATCTCATTTTTGATTTCTTGGTATTAATAGAAAATATCTATAAAGTATTTAAAATTTCCTGATCATTAATATAAAATGTT
Organism: Amphibolis antarctica; assembly: GCA_024699675.1. Classification (NCBI taxonomy): domain Eukaryota; kingdom Viridiplantae; phylum Streptophyta; class Magnoliopsida; order Alismatales; family Cymodoceaceae; genus Amphibolis; species Amphibolis antarctica. The sequence goes on along the minus strand of JAMKPZ010004675.1, from coordinate 18,025 downwards.
TGAATGACAATACTCTTAGATATAAGTGTTTGAATGACAATACTCTTAGATATAAGTGTTTGAATATTTTGTAATATTTTTCAATGTGTATAAACTATCAAGAAACATATGCATGCCATTATTTCATGGATTCCAAAATCATTTACCATTTCTTTTAAATTAAATTGCACAATGAAATTTTGTATTTTTTATAATTAATTAAATGAATATTTGAACATGTATTTGATGTGATTGACATGATGTATTACGGCTTATTCTCTTAAGAAATTATAATCTGAGAAATTATTTGTTAATTCTTAAAAAGTCTTAATCGCACTACGTATTTTAACAAACTCAAGGATAACCCTATTATCAATACTCCCTTGCTTCTCTAGGGGTTGATTACTCAAACTCAAGGATAACCATACAAGAAACCTATGTTGACTCCCTGAAACTGTCCCAGCTTCTAAACCACCATCACAGTTGGGCAATATTGGAGAGCAAGAGGTGTGGATGAGAATCAAATTTAATGATTAATATCTTATTAAAATTGTTGGATAAATGAACCTTGATTCGTTTACCCATTTGAAGTTGTATATATATACCATGTAAATTGTCATTAGGGTTAATGAAGAAATTTACTTTTCAACTTGGTATCAGAGCTAGGTTTACCCTAACCCACCCAACCCTCTCTCTTCCAACACTGACGTCGGTGGCCTGCTTCTCCCGTCGTCTCCCCTGACAGTGGTCTCTTCTTACAACTACTTTCTCTCCAGTCGCCCCTCCTCCTGTGCTGTCTCTCGCACAGGTCAACCCTACAAATGTCTTCCTCTCTCTTCATGGAGCCGACGTCCTCCTCGTGGGTTGGCAAGCTCACTATGACAAGGGTGAAGCTCAATGAAACAAACTATCATCATTGGGCTAATGCGTTTGAAACCTTCGTTCTCTCTCAAATGTATAAACATCACCTCTTCGGTGATCCTCTGGACTCCAAGGTTGACAACTATGCAACCTGGCGTGTTGCGGACTTCGCTGTGATCTCGTGGATCATCAATAGTGTGGAAGGACCCATTGCCTGCAGCATCGCGCGTCTTTGTCTTGCGCGCCATGTGTGGGATACTCTTCAAGCCACGTACGGAGCTAACAACAGCATCGCTTGTGTCTGTAAGACATATGAGCTTCTCCTCTCCCATTGTCAGGGGGAGTCGACGATCTAGACCTACTACAGTCGTCTTCGTGCTCTCCTTGATGACCTCAACCTCTTCCAACCTTGTACTCTGAAGTTGGCGACTCAACGTAGGTACCGGGAGGAGCTCGGTGTCGCCCTTTTTCTCACCGGCCTTCGCTTGGACCTCTCATCTCAAATTTGCGAGCAGATCCTTGTCACCGACTCCATCCCGTCCTTGCAAACGATTTTCAATCGGGTTCTTCGGTTGACCGCGACAATCTCCAACTCTCCTGTCTCGTCGACGCTTGCTGACCCTTCTGCTTTGGCAGCACAAGCAACTGCTCGTGACAGCCCCCTCCCTCCTTCCTCATGCATTGGCAATGCTACTGGTGGCCGCTCGCACATTGGTGGATGGTCCTCCCACCCTCACACTTTGTGCATCCATTGTGGCCGTCTGAACCATCCCTTCTGATCGGTGTTGGGCGAAGTTTGGACACCCGACGCCTACTCCCTTCGTGCACTTGGCATCGTCTCTAGCTCTACCTTCGGTCCCTGATTCTACCATTGCTACCCCTTCGCTAGTGTAGATCACTCAAGCTGATTTTGATGAACTTATGATTCTTCAAGCTCAACAAAATAGTGAGGCTACAGCTACTCGTCCTCTCCAATGGTATGCCTTCTGCTCATACATCCACCTCTACTGATACTTGGATTGTTGATTTAAGTGCTTTCCATCACATTTTGGGTAATCACTCTCTTTTTGATCGCCTCACCTATTGTGCAAATATTCATTCTATTGCCTTTGCTGATGGCCGTAGTTGTGCTATTTCTGGGGAAGGGACCACTTCCCCTACCAAGAATGTTTTTCTAGAAAAAGTGTTGTATATTCCTAATTTTCTTGTTAATCTCTTATCCATCAGTACTATCACGAAACACTTATATTGCTTTGTCATTTTTTACTCATTTTATTGTACCTTTCATGATTTGCAAACGGGCAGGAGGATTGGCTTGGGCCGTAAGCAAGGTCGGGGCATCTACATCTTGGTGCATAACAGCATTACTCAAGGACTAGTCTCGTTCATGACGTTTGGTGATTCGTCTTTGTTGTGGCATCGCCGTTTAGGTCATCCTCCCTTGCCTATTTTCGTGAAGTCCTTCTGTTTATGTCTCTTCACTCATTTACCTGTCAGTCCTGTATTCTGGGTAAGCAGTCTCGTGCCACTTACTCTAGTCGTCAGTTGTCATCTGTGCTCATGTTTTTGATTTAGTACATTGTGATGTCTGGAGCCCATTTAGGGTTATCTCTGTTGGTGATTTTCATTACTATATTACCTTTATTGACGATTTTTCTCAAATTTCCTAGGTGTACTTGTTAAAGAATCGTCAACAAGTCCTTGATGTAATCCCTCATTATTTTAATGAAATTCGTACTCAATTTGCCACTGCTCCCAAATTGTTTCGTACTGATAATATTCTTGAGTTTGTTCAGTCTATTATTGCCTCCTTATGTTTTGAGCATGACACTATCCATCAAACCACATGCGCTCATACCTCTCAACAAAATGGAGTGGTTGAGCGTAAGCATCGACACATCCTCGATGTCGCTCGCACCTTATTGGTTGAGACGCATGTTCCTAAGTCCTTTTGGTCAGATGTGATTTTGACTGCGACTTTTCTCATTAACCACATGTCTGCTGCTCCTTTAGGTAGTGTTATTCCCATTCAGCGGCTTTCTCCTCGACAAGAGCTATTCTCTCTTCCTCCCAAAGTTTTTGGGTGTACAACTTTTGTCAAGGATTTAACCGTTGGACTTGATAAGTTGTCACCCTGCTCTCTTTGTTGTGTCTTTCTAGGTTATCCTCACGCTCAGAAGGGATATCAGTGTTTTCATCCTCCATCTCATCAATATCTTGTCTTCGCCGATGTTGTTTTCCTCGAGGATACCTCCTTTTTCTCTAGCTCCTTTGCTCCATTTCCCTGCATTGATGCCATCCCCCTTCCTCTAATGGTTCCCTCTTTTGGTCCTCCGGTTGTGCCATTTATAGAGCAATCACCTCCTCTGGTGCCTCCACCTTTGCAGGTCTATCAACGACGTCGTCCTCTTGCACCGCCTCCCGCCCCGGCTACTGCCCCTCCTTGCTCTACTATAGATCTGTCTCTTAATCTACCCTTCGCAAAGGTACTCATTTCTCCACCCAACACTCCCTTTCCCACTCACTTTCCTATGCTGCCATTTCCCCTTCTTACAAGCGGTTTGCCCTTTTTCTTTCCTTTGAATCAATTCCTAAGGATCATTATGAGGTGCTTACCCTTCCACATTGGAAGCATGTGATGAATGTTGAAATGCAAGCACTGCTTACTCGAGGGACGTGGACGATGGTCTTTTGTCCACATGATACTCCGATTGTTGGTTGTCGATGGGTCTTCACTATCAAGCATCAACCCAATGGTAGTATTGACCGCTACAAAGCCCGCCTAGTTGCTCATGGTTTTACGCAAACACATGGTTTGGACTATGCTGAAACCATTGCTCTAGTGGTTCGATTGAACTCTATTCGCGTTCTCCTATCCCTGGTTGTTACTCGACGTTGGTCCCTTTCTCAGTTGGATGTCCATAATGCTTTCCTATATGGTGATCTAGAGGAGGACGTCTACATGGAGCAACCTCCTGGGTATGTTACTCAGGGGGAGAATCAGGTGTATCACTTACAGAAAGCTCTCTATGGCCTGAAACAAAGCTCTCGTGCCTAATATGCCAAACTTAGTTCTATGATGGTGAAGTATAGGTTCAAGAAATGTGTAGTTGATAATTCTATCTTCATTTGAAAGAGTCCTTTTGGTTATACCATTTTGGTTGTGTATATCGATGACATTTTAGTGACAGGTGATGATGTTGCTAGAGTCAAGTCCGTCAAAGCAACACTCTCAGGACATTTTGATATTAGAGACATGGGCAGACCCAGATACTTTCTAAGGATCGAGTTTGCATATGCTAAACAGAAGATGACTCTCTCTCAAAGAAAGTATGTTTTGGATCTGTTGAAAGAAATAGGTCTCACAAAATGTAAACTAGAATGCACTCCCGTTATGGCTAAACCTCCATTTTGGGAGTCCTCAGAGTGTTATAATAATCCAAGTCAGTACAGAAGATTGGTAGATAAGCTCATTTACCTAACTATTATCAGGCCAAACATATCTTATGTTGTTGGGCTCTTGAGTCAGTTTATGTAGGAGCTGAAGGAGGTTCATTGACATGGTGCCTTACGTGTGCAATCCGAGAAAAGGGTTGATGTACTCGGACAATAGTCATCTTAATGTCATGGCATACACAGATTCCAGTTATAAAGGTGGTCAAGGTGATAGAAGGTCAATCTCAGGATATTGTACCTATTAGAGGTAATTTGGTGATATGGAGAAGCAAAATGCAGAATGTGACATCTAAGTCTAGTACAGAGGCAGAATACAGAACTATGTCTCAGGCTGCCAGTGAGTTGATGTGGCTTCAATCCCTCCTTACTGAGTTAGGAGTTCAGGTACCAACTCCTATGGTGATGCACTGTGCTAATCAGGCAGCAATCTACATCGACAGTAATGATACGTTCCATGAGAGAACCAAATACATTGAGATTGATTGTTATTATGTTCGTAAGTTGGTTGAACGTGGACTTATATGCACGTCATACACTTGGTCCTTTAATCAAACTGCAGACAATTTTACTAAGAGCTTTAGTGTTAGTGTATTTAACCATTTTTGTACCAAGCTAGGAATGTTTGACATATACCTTCTAGCTTGAGGGGGAGTGTTGGATAAATAGACGCTGATCCATTTACCCATTTGAAGTTGTATATATATACCATGTAAATTGTCATTAGGGTTAATGAAGAAAATTACTTTTCAACTGAAATGATATTTTAAATGACTACGCAATTGTAAAAAATGGGTAGTATATATTTAATTCTATTCTAAGTAAAAATAATAAACATAGAATAAATTAAAAATAATCTAAGTAGAGTTGCTGCAAAATATTACTTCAGCTATTCCAACTACAGATATTGATTGCACATTTTACTTGTATACCCAACCAAGGGTATGGAGTAATGAGGAAGAAAATATGGAGTAATGATCATTTTAGTTGTTTTGCATTTTACTCCAACTGAACAATTTTAAGGAAGCTATGTTCCCTCTTGAAAGAAGGAAAATATGTTCAGCATGTGAGTTATGAGCAACATCAATAATTGGTCTACGGTATCAACCTATGGTATCCAAGCACAGATACAGGTACCTTAATTTTCAAAATTAAAACACACACTGAGGTTGTTTATGGTTATTTTGTGGTCAATATTTCCTTTGAGAGAGATACCGATACATCTTAGTGACTGACTTTACTTTTGGTCATGATAGAACACTATAGCAATAATAGCATATCAGTGGCAAAAACAGCACTACCTATTACTTCACAACACACACCAGCCAAAATCTAAAAAAACAAAAAAGGCAGGCAAAAGAGCAGCAATAATACATATTTTTCTATGTCACTTACCCCTATATGTACCATATTGTATTTATGCAAGTATGTCTAGCAAAATGATGTATAGGCATATTATAGCTGTTAATCCAAGTGATTGTGTCATATATATTTCTATAAATCCCTTAAGCCCCCTTCAGTCAACACTAAACAAAATGATTCTAGCTAGGGATGAGAGAGATAGCTATCCAAGGCTACAAGGGAATCTTCCTTTAATGACAACCCCTGGACTTTGGGAAAGGTCCCACCTCTTACTTGGCAGCATCCTAGGGGATGAAAACCAACACAAGAGTTTTTCAGAGGTTTGATCCAATCATTCTCTTGGTGGAAATGAAAATGATGCTTGCCTACGAAATTGAGAAAATGGGGTTTAACGCATTTCTCAAATCTAAACTACATCTGTGACCAAGAAACCCTTGAATTCTTCAAGTGGTTGGTACTGTTACGGAACATGCAATGGTATATATCGCACACATGCTTCTCAATCCTCATACAAGTTACCATTCTTTTCATTATGTCATCTCCAATAATGAAATAAGTTTTGCTTTTATGAACAAAGTCACTGCGTCCATGAAACATAAGATTCTTACACACGAAAACCAATTTCAGAGCTTATGTTGTGGGCTTTCTAAATCACACTGGAAACAGAATCAACAAATATCAATCAATCGCAACCAAGACTTTATATAAATAACACAATAGATAACACATGCAACAAGATTCACTGCATAGTTCAACTACATCTGAATGTCCCATACTCATACAACCTGGTACCACTAAATTGGGGGAGAAACCAGAGGATGACAGAAGAGAGAGAGCATGCTTACAAAGAAATGGTCATCTTCTTATCTTATCTGGAAATGCTTGTAAGTAGGAGCTCCTGTAAGGCTTATCTGTGACTTTCGATCCTGATCAGCCTGCCTGCAACGGCTTGAATCTTCTTCTTGGGATTCAGAAGAAATCTTCCTGCGACGTTCATTATGGCCAGCTAAGCGTCTGCGGCAGCTTCTCTTTGTTTCGTCAAATTCAGATAACTCATGGAACCTGCAAAGATCTTTTCATGACTAATTGTTGCAACCTTAAGACATCAGTTTGTTGTGCAATGCCCAAATTAATAGAATATCTACTCTTGGTAAATTCAGAAAAAAGACCCAATCTTTACAAATGGGATGTTGAACTCACATGTGTTCAACTTCAACATGAAAAAAGTGAGCATTTTGTCTGCACCAACCATCCACAACAGGGGACTTAAGAAACTAAAGCGTTATGTATTAACATAATTCAGTAGACAAGAAATTGTGGGACTTGAAAAATCAAATACCCCATCAATCCATGATCTACGAGTAAACGAAGAAAACCAACGAAAATTATAAAAAATCTGCCACTCGATCACAAGAGAACACTAAATTCAGAAAAATAACGAAATGGTCTCTTACATTTCCCCCTTCTATTTTGATTCTAATGACCATGGAAGCGCATAATTGAGCAGAAAAGATACAGAAGAAACAAGAAATGGAACGGAGACCAAACCTGCTACATTGCTGACAGAATCTCTGGCGAAGGCCGGCGACAATGACAGCCGGGGCCTTGGAGTGAACTTCACACACCTTATGGCGTCTGTGATACCGCTTGGCGTCGGTGAGATCCGCCGTACACTTCTCCACCTGACAACAGGGCTGCACTCCACCACCTCCTCCTATCCCCTTCCTCGTCATTGAAGATGTGGAGGAATAGGAGCAACCGCCGCCGCCGCCGCCGCCGCCGCTAACCATGGGAGAATACAACCTTCTCCTCTTCTCCTCCTCACCTCCACCGCCACCACCATGAACCACTCCTTTCTCCTCACCACAGGCTTCCTCCAAAGGTGGCATCTTTTTGGGTTTTTCGTTGCCATGGAGTCCCTTCTTAGGCTCCTCTAGTCTTCTCTCCATCTGGGCACGTCCAATTTGGAATCGCAATTGAAGAAGAGGAATGGGAAGTTGGGGGCGTCGCTGAGGAGAAAAGGAAGACGACGAAATCAAAAAGACTACAGAGAAAGAGAAGAGAGAGCCGAAAAGAAGTAAAGGAAGGTGTACGAGTGTAAGGACCACTTCCAACACCACCACCACTTCCACCACCACCACCACCACCACCACCACCGCCAGCAGCAGCAGCAGCAGCAGCCAAGAACACCCAAAACAAAACACACTTTAGCTTCTTCTCACCTCTTTCCTCCATTATTCCATCTCAACCCTACCATCCGCCTTTTACTGTTACGGCTGGTAAAAGAAGACAGGGTGGTGTGAGTGGGATCGAAACAGAGGCACCCAATCATGCTGGAGTAGAGTGATGGGTGCTTGGCAGAGTGAAATTTTAAGGAAACAAACCACCCGATCGGTGCAGAGATCGAAACCCAAGTGGGGATGACCGGCGTTTGGCCCGAGAGAGACAACCAACGAATCCACAGGTAGACACGATGGCCTCAACGCCTGAACTCACAGTCTCACTCACACGCAAGCTCTATCCTTTTCCTGGCCCCCACCATTAATCTGAGCACAGTCATGGAATTTTCTTCGCCATCCTTTTCCATCATCCTTGTCTTAAGAGTTTTTTTTTATAAAAAAAAGATGATTACCATAAGATTTAACAAGTTTGACGGGCTCTTCTAACTTCAATTATTATAATAAAAAAAAAAAAAGAGTAAGAGTGATTATTAAAATTACGTAATAAATTATAAAATAAAAATTTATGTATGAAAATTTATATAGTATAATAATGTATAAAAATGTATAGAGAATTGAAGTTCTTCATTTTTAAACAAAGTCATAAGCACAAGTAAGACAAGTACAAGATAATTTAAGGCATTCGTTCACTTATTACTCATCTTAGTTATCAAAATCAATCTTGATAACATTTTCATTCATTTTCTGATACACTTTTTTCATTATTCTAATCTAAAAAATTAATCACCTAGAATCACTTTTGAAAGTACTTTTAACTACTCCAAAAGTTGTCGAAAAAGGTGGGTGAACACACCTTAAGACTTTGTTTGACAAAATTAATAGGTTAAGTAAGCCTAGAATTCACATTTTTTTAAGTCAACATAATTTCAAAAATAAGAAAATCTCTTTTTATTTCTCTCTCAAATAGTTATAATGAAAACTTCTATTCTCATTACATTATTTGTTGAAACATGTATTCTGCATAATAAAGTTTCCTACAAACATCATTCTCATACAATAATTTGACAAAGAAATTACAAAACAAGGTTAGAAGATAAAGATTAAACATTATCACCCTTCATAAGTTCCACCCAGTTGCCTCCGGAAGATCTACCCTTTGATTAGTAATGCAATTTGAAGAAATGTGATCTTGGGCACAAAGAGATTTAGGAAAATCAACATTGACAACAACATTAGTAGGATATGAATCTCTGTTAATAAAGTAATTAACCAACATGCAATGATGTTAAACACTTCCTAATCATAAGAGTGTTGTGATATTATTTACAAAATATAGGTTTACAATTGTGCTTCTTAATCTTAATACTACTCACACAAAAAAAAGGTTACCACTTTATGTTAATGGTGTGTCAACAAGTAAATGTCTCTGCCAAAAGATGTTTATTTAGGTAGAAAGTTTAGATACACAATAGGAATTAAATAGACATGAGTTTAAATCTTGAAATTCAGAAAACACACAAGTTATCTGTTTATCTGTGTATGTCAGAAATTTAAAATTGTAGTAAGACTTAAGGCCAAAATTGTAATTCAAATCTAAGACTTAAGGTTTAAAGATATTCACATAATCAATAGACTATCACTTCAATGATCCATAAAATTGTAGTGTTTTTCTTTTTTTTGAAAGTTTAAGTTATATAATTAAAAAATAATATAATTGTGAAACCACAAAAGGCCAAAAGAAGGTTAATAAGTAACACATAAGAAACATTATTAATCACTGCAGCAAGTTTAGTCTAGCAGGTGAATTAATGAGATTTATATAAAAGAAGAATAACATCAAAGAACTTATTTGTTTAAGAGTTATTTACTATGTGTTTTCATTTTTGACTATATACTTTTTTTTTATACACTTTAACCATGTACATTAATATTTATCAAATACTTTTAACATTTTAAATTAAAAAATTATATTAAAAATTTATATCATAAATCATGTAATTTCTAGAAAAATATAAAGTTTACTTTATCTAATTCTATTTTTTATCATATACATCAATTATATATAATAATATTTACTAAATAATTTTAATATTTTATATTAAAATATTTACATCGTATAATTTCACGTAAAATATAAATTATCTCACCTAATTTTATTTTTTAAAGCAAACCTGAAAATCACATGGAGGGTCAGCGAGGTGGCCAATCACCTACGGACGGATGGACGGTCAGACAGTCGCCGGCCGACATTATTGTTGCCTCTTGTCCTTTCGATGCTGCTCCTGCTCTTCTGCCCTCCTCCCACTTTCACTGGCGCAGGTACGGTGAAATGGCAGCCGTGGAGTGGTGCTGCTGCTGCTCGTCGGCTCTCTCCGCTGCCGTCCTTGCCGCTGACACGAGGAGATAGGACTCCGTCGTCCTCTTCCTCCTCGTCCGTGCCCTCGTGTCTGCCAGAGGTGGTGGTGTCCTGGTGTGGTAGGTCATCTCATTTATCAATATATATTCTGATATAGCCATTCCTGCTATTACATCAAAAATTTTAATTTTTATAAATTTATATATACATATGTATAAATGACACTTTAATAGTATAATATCATCTTTAGCAGTATATTTTAAATCAAATTTTTATTTTTAACGATCAAACTTTCTCTATATTATCAGAATTTCTTCTGTATATCATCAAAATTTCCTCAACGCACCATCAAAATTTCCTCTATACCATCGGAATTTTCTCTACACATCGCCTGAACTTCTTCTGTACCACTAGAACTTTCTCTATAACACCAGAATTTTCTTTGAACCGTCGGAATTTCTTCTCCGAACCATCAAAATTTCATTCAAGCACCACTGAAATTTCTTCTACGTACTGTCAAACTTCCTCTACACTATCAAAATTTCCTCTAAGCATTATCAGAATTTCCTCTAAGCATCACCAGAATTTTCTTTACACCACTAGAATTTTCTCTGTGCACCACTTAAACTTTTTCTGCATCACCAAAATTTCCTTCAAACACCATCGAAACTTTCTCCAGTGAACCCGCACTACTAAAAAAGTTTTCTAATGATACCACCAAAAACTCAACTCCCTATATATAGAGAGAGAGAGATTGCAGGGTCTGTAGGTACTTATAGAAGTATCTTCTGTAGGTACTTTGTTTGGTTCGTCCGATTTCGATCGGATGACACGCTAACGGGTGGGCAGGTAGGCTAGTGAGCGAGAGCGGTAGCGACTGTGTGAGCGTGAGTGGCGGAAACGGTGCGAGCGTGAGTGTTGGAAATGGTGCAAGCGTGAGCAGCTACGACAGTCGATTCATGATCAGGAAGAAAGGGAAGAAATCACTGATTCATGGGCAAGCAGCCAATTCACGTCATCGCACTTGCCCCCTCTGTCGCGCTCACCCTTGCCCGTTTGCATGCCCTCACTCGTCTGCTCACCCTCGCCTGCCCGTGCATCTGAGATCGAATGGCCTAAACGTGATGCCCACAGAAATCACTTTTATTAGCACCTACATACTCATTTTTCTCATATATATATATATTATATATAAATTCTTATATACGTAAATTTTTATTTGATAATTTATTATATAATTTTAAAACTATTTACAAAATTAATTTTAATTTTAATTTTTTATAATTATTAAAATTAAAATATCTTATTATCAAATAAAAGTACAATGCATTACTTAATGGCTAGAGTCAAGCTTCTCTTTCTCTACTTTAATAATGGCAATTTGCTGCAACAGTGACACTTGTCCTACCTCCTACGTAACGCAATGCTTTTGCAGAAAAACAAACTATCAAATCCTAATTTCTATCCATGGTTTTGAAAGTTTGGGCCAAGAACTTTGTAATTTAGAGTTGTCAATTAGGTTTTGTTTAATTAAATTAATATGACTTAGTATAATTAAATTATGTCATTAATTGATACTTGATAAGCTATGTCTAGGTCGGATTTTACATTTTCGTGTTGATACAACACAATCCGTTTTAAACATGTAGGCTGGTGTATGAAAATAAATTTATAATTTTTTAAAATTTTATATTTATTTTAATTGTCGAATTTAACTCAACACGTATGAGTCCAAATAAGTCATACTTAAGTCATCAACTAAAATGTCACGATTCAGCCTAACACTATTTATGTAGGCCTATACAAAATTTGAGTTATGTTAGTCCAATAATACCCATTAACATATATATTGCAACTGTAAACTGTAATTTATTCTTCTCCAATGTTTGCAAGGCTTGGCTCAATCTCTCTCTCACTCTCTTGCATGTAAAATTAGATAATAAAAAATTAACGAAAATTTATTTTTCAACAAAAATTGAATTAGATAAAAATAAATTTAATGTTGAAGAAGTATTCATGTATCTATCGGAATTAGATAAATTTGAAAATATTTGTACATATATAGAAAATGAATGGAATAGAATTGAACAAAAAGTTAAATGACTTGTTTTCAATTTCATAATTTCAATATAAAATAAAATATTTATAAATATTTGTGAAATTTAATTTTCAATCCCTTCATCAACGCAAATGTCAGAATAGGATGGAATTATTTTTTGCACAATTTAATTCTACCCAATTTCTGTTACACAAACACACCACCTACAAATTGTTAAAGACTGAACTCAAACTTGTATACGTTAATTTCTTATATTTGTTATCAATAAATTTCATATGCATCATCAAAACAGGTTTGAGTACATCCATCAATAAATAATTCTAGCTTGAGAGGTTTTCTCAAGAGCTGGATGTATCCTAAAAAGGAAGAAAAACCTGTCTGTAGGATCAAAGTCTTCAACTAGAAAATAGTACCTAAAACAAAGAAAAAAAACTTATTTTTGTAATCCTGCAATATTTCTTGTTGTTATTTGTGCACCTGCTCCTCATCATACTCCATGGAATACAAGCTACTCTACCAAATTAAGGGCATTCTTTCAAAAGAATTAGTTACAGAAACAGGAGGAGCTTAAAACATTACCACTCCATTTCAAATTGACTCAAAATGATAAATAGTAAGTCATGATTTTCTCCTGTCATTAACTGAATCTGCCACAGCAGCAACCAGTGTTGGAAGTAAAAGCATCATTCAAAAAAATTAGAATGAAAGAACTTGGTGTCATGAAAGATTACTCTTATTGCATTTTCAAGTAAAATCATGTAATGATTTACTTGGTATGAGACCAATTTACAGTCCACCTACCATCATGAAGAAGCTAGTTGCCAAGATAAAAACCAGATCAGTTTATGGGGAGAATACAACACCTTGAAAGTTGGAACCAGGGAGTGAATTCAGAAATAGAAAAAAAGCCTGCAATACAATATCATGTTGTGACTGCAAAAGGACTTTAAAAATTCGTTTTGCAAGCATGAAAAATGATGTTACTGAAAAAAATCAGCTAACTTCATTAAAATCTACATGTAGAGCAAAATTACAGTAATTATGTGACCTCAGAAAACTGATTCAAATCAATCATATTATGTTAGACCTCAAATACACGAAGTAGGAAGCTAACTAAAAACAGATAAAATATGTACAAGTACAATACAATTCATTGGGCTCCCATTTCCCACATTGGTAGAGAAAGACTCTCTACATGAGCCCTACATGTTAAAAAAAACTATCTTAAATATCGTGTTCTTCTTGTCTCTCTCTCTGCCACAAGCAACTTTGGTGAGTTCGGTTTTGTAAACTTCATGGTCCTGGTGTTGTTATTTCGAATTATAAGTCCAAGAGATGTAATGAAAACATAGAGGTGGTATGGATGGGGGACTTAACATGATAAGGGAAAAGCTCACTTTTGTGGAACAAAAGGATTGGCAAAAGAAGGGGCAGGCCTTGCATGAGGCACCATGTTCTTCCTCATCTGTTTGAATGCCTTTTCCTCTTCAATCTGCAAATACAAAAATCTAAAATTTGTCCTCCAAGAGGTATATAGAAGAAAAATATTAATAATTTAATGATATTACCATGTTGGCATGTTCAATCTCCTCCCTCTGCCTCTTGCACATCATCTCCCTCTCTCTTGTCTAATAATAAGAACACACGTTTATCATCTTACAATGCTTATTTTCAGGAATCCACAAATATTTATCTTGTTAAAAATTCAGACAACCATATATAGATCTAGTTATGAAAAATTTATATAGTTTTAACAAAAAAAATGCTAAAAGGAATTATATAAGCTAACAGAAGCAATGCATAGAATAAAGATTAAAATGAATCTCAGGTAAAAATCACATTTAATTCATTTATATAAATCACATTTTTCAAGCTTAGTTGAGTGCATATTTGAGCGTAATGGTAATCCTGTAAAAATATTCTATGAAGAATAGGATTTAGACAACCTTTTCACTACTTTAAATAAAGCAGATGCTGACCTTTTTATCAAATTCTGCTCGATGCTCAGCTCTATTGTCTACATGGAGTACAAACTCTTGCACTTCAGTTAAAGGCTTTCTCTCTTTATCAGGAAGTGGAACAGGATCACTACAATGACTTGCAGTCATGGTTACTGATCTCAACTGTCATCAATATAATTGCAAATTTACTAAAAAAAACACTGGAATATAATCAAGTCTCACTCTTTTAAAATAGGTTGTGCTTTAAAGATCCTCTTTTGCATCTCTTCTTTCTCCATCCTTTCCTTTTCTTCCATCTTTTTGTGAAGCTCCTCTTCATGTCTTGTTAGGCTTTCCAACATAAAAGTATCTGGTTTTGTGCATGCCTTGGGCTGTGGCTTAGGAGGGATCTAAGATCAAGGAAACAAGAAAAAAATAAATTAGCAAACTTTCCATAATTTAAACATATTTCATGATGTAATTTTACAAGGTTGTTTACCACTGGATAATCTGTGGTGTATGGATACGGTTGTGCCTTTGGAATACGAGCTTTCTCCTCCTCAATTTGTTTATTTTGTAGTTGCTCAACAAGTCTCCTCTCTTTCTCCAAGCCTCTTTGCTGGACAATTGACAAAATCAGTAGATTACATCAGTTATGTATAATAATATCAATGAGAGAAGGTTGTGGGGTGTGTTTAACCTCTGTCAGCAGATTGAAGGGATTTGGTGTGGTGAGTTTAGGGACGTGCTGCACAGTTTGTTCTGAATGTATTGACAACTGCACGTACACTTCATGAATGTTTAGCACTATCATTTTTATTATTACAAGTTTGAAACCAAAAAACTGCAATGGAATTTACGTGCATACCTTGTCAAATATATCCATCACCTCTGCTGGAGGTGGACCTAATCTATCATTGGTTGTGAAATGAAACCCTTGAGGAATAGTTAGCTGGCATTTGGGATTACCTAGCACACTTCTACACTTTTTACTCTCAAATATCTGAAATATATTATTTGTTTAGAAACAGCTTAAGTAAAAAATAGCAAACAAAAAAGCCAGTCAAAGCAATCCATAACCTTACCCTTTTATTAAGTGGCCTAGCTTTAAATTTTGGTATTTTTTCAAGTTCCTCCAGTTCCAACTCCTGAGAAGACTTGACACTATATGACAATTGAAAATTGTTAGGCGTAGGAGATGGAAATAAATCAAACATATGTGACAATAAAGGACCTTGTTGGTCTTGCCCTTAGCGATGTTTCAAGACGAGGGGGCCTTGGTTCTGTAAGCTTTAGGAATTTGGCCTGATTCTGTTAAGAAAAGAACGTTTTCCAATTATTTTATCTCAAGATATTTGTATATTTACTTAAAAAAGAAAAAAAAAATCACATGGTGCTCTCAGGATAAAAGAAAAACAAAACATAATTACCAACCTGGCATGTAACGTCCACAGAAGAGCAGACCGATGCTGCATTTTGAAGGGCTCTTTCCATTGTCTTAAGATGGAATTCCTGCAAAGGAAACCACTTATAACTTGAATGGCTCAACTATTTTTACAGTGTTACTTTGTCAAATTTCACCAACCTGAAACTGGGGTGCTTGTGGAGTACTTCTTGATGGTGCCAAAAATGCAGGTGCTTCAAGAATCTATCAAATGCAGTCAACCATTCAAGCATAATATCAGAAAATATAAAGATGTTCATCCATTAAACATTATGTTAAAATTAACCTTTTTGTTCACTGGCTTAGCTTTAAATTTGGGGATCTTAGCTAACATCTCTTCCTCTAGTTCCACCGAGCTCTTAATCCTGACAGCTCGAACACGGTGTGAGGTTTCTAACTCAGGTTCCTTGGGTCTTGTCAAGGCAAGCTTGGGCCTCATTTGTCTTGTAGAGTTTTTCTCATCCTGTACCGACCAAAAAACAAGATCACGAGTCAAAGGGGAATTTTTTGTTTGATAAATTGCCTGTATACTTCAGAAGAAAAATGTTGCATAAGAATAATTGCAGAGAGAATTACTAACATAAACATAGATTATATTAAAGGAGAGTATCTGCCAAAAACTCAATGAAGAAGAAGCATATCATATGAGTGTAGAGAATTACTTTCAAATTTGAGCAGTTTGGTGGAAGTTCCATTTCTCTGGTCTTAGACTCGAATTTTTTAATCAACTCAGCAACTGAGACAAAAGGTATCGATTCCTGCTCCAGATCATCATCCAGCATAAACATTAGTTCAGAGATAGCATGACTTCAAAACGAAGAAATTTCTCTTCAATTTTAAAGTTGGTTGACACTTTGACAGTATCTTACCTCATTACTTGTCTCAGTGGCTGCTGCAACCACATCCAAGATGCTTGCCGACTCTGGTTTTGACTTGTGACGCAACACTCTATTTCTAACATTATGTATCTGGATTTTTGAAAAAAAAAGAGACATGTAAGAGGATTACATACAAAATAGAAGATTCAATTCTTTTATTGCAAAAGGGCCTCAAATTATTTACCTCACGACTCTTTCCCCCATCCAACCTTTGTTTTTTGATAGCCTGATTCTCTTGAGAAATGTCAATTTTTGCAGTGGACTTTGCAGCAAGACCACCACCACCACCAGGAAACCTACACCAAGTTGAATAGAGGCGTTTCAGGTATCACCAGACAAGTGCTTCCACTATATTGAACAAAGATGGGTGATGGAATCTCACCTAGCTGCACTCTTTGGTTTAGCACTTCTTGAAGATTTTGCAGAAGGCAAGATATCCCTTGGCTTTAAGGTAGACGAAGACTTAGGAACCAAAAAGTCAATATTTTTTGATGCTTGGTTCTTTGGCCCACCGGGTGCCACTTTTCTGGAAGAAGTTGTAGGTACCTTTTGTGTACAAGCCTCAGTTCCTGTTAATCAGCCACTTAAATAAATTAAAGCATCTCATTTGCACCAAACTAGAGATTTTTTTATCAACGGACATACGAGCTTGTGTTGATGCAAGCTTTGGTGCTGCTTCCAATTCACAGTTGCTGATGAACATGCTGGAATAGATTAATAAGTCAGAATTACGGGACAATCAAACCAGGTTTTCCTTCAGAAAATGAAACAATACCCGAATATTTTTACCTATTATCTTCAGAGTGCTTCATCTTAGACGTCTGAAGAAAGAGTTGTATATTGTCAGATTTCTGACAATGAATGAATGGAAGTGATGATAAACACTAAAACCCAAAATAAAAAGAAAACACACCAGTTCTACAGAGTCATTCTCATTCATCACAACATCCATTTCAGAGTGCTTCATCTTAGACGTCTGAAGAAAGAGTTGTATATTGTCAGATTTCTGACAATGAATGAATGGAAGTGATGATAAACACTAAAACCCAAAATAAAAAGAAAACACACCAGTTCTACAGAGTCATTCTCATTCATCACAACATCCATTTCAGAGTGCTTCATCTTAGACGTCTGAAGAAAGAGTTGTATATTGTCAGATTTCTGACAATGAATGAATGGAAGTGATGATAAACACTAAAACCCAAAATAAAAAGAAAACACACCAGTTCTACAGAGTCATTCTCATTCATCACAACATCCATTTCAGAGTGCTTCATCTTAGACGTCTGAAGAAAGAGTTGTATATTGTCAGATTTCTGACAATGAATGAATGGAAGTGATGATAAACACTAAAACCCAAAATAAAAAGAAAACACACCAGTTCTACAGAGTCATTCTCATTCATCACAACATCCATTTCAGAGTGCTTCATCTTAGACGTCTGAAGAAAGAGTTGTATATTGTCAGATTTCTGACAATGAATGAATGGAAGTGATGATAAACACTAAAACCC
>JAMKPZ010004674.1:0-27671 GCA_024699675.1 Amphibolis antarctica | reverse complement strand
AATTATTTTTATTAAACACTACCTAATTAAAATCAAATTATTTTAAAAAAAATCCACCCTAAATTATTTTAATTAAACACTACATAATTAAAATCGAATTATTTTAAAAAAAATCCACCCTAATATTTAAGTTAAAAAATTTCACCCTGAATTATTTTTATTAAGCACTACATAATTAAAATCAAATTATTTAAAAAAAAATCCACAAACTTCTTTCAAATTTAATCACCGTATTCGTAATTAATGAAAAATTAATTAATTTTTATAACTTAATTAATACAACAGTTTGAAATATATGTAAGTGAATTTTTAAAGTTAAGGGAGAGAGAGTACACACGTCTTTTTAGGTGAAGAGAGAGTTTTTAAATTTCACCTGTACGAGAGAAAGTGTTTTGTTAAAACACCGGTCTTTTAATACAACCCTTAGGCCATTTAGTTGAGAAATGCAGACCGACGTTTTAACATTCACATGTGAAATTTTAAGTTCACACGTGATGAGAGAATCAGTGTTTTATGGTAAACAGTCAGACGATTGTATTAAAAGACCGGCGTTTTAACATTCACACGTGAAATTTTAAGTTCACACATGATGAGAGAATCGACGTTTTATGGTAAACGGTCGGACGATTGTATTAAAAGATCGGCATTTTAACATTCACACGTGAAATTTTAAGTTCACACATAATGAGAGAATCGGCGTTTTATGGTAAACGGCCAGACGATTGTATTAAAAAACCGATGTTTTAACATTCACATGTGAAATTTTAAGTTCACATATGATGAGAGAATCAACGTTTTATGGTAAATGACCAGACGATTGTATTAAAAGACCGGCGTTTTATGGTAAATGGCCGGACGATTGTATTAAAAGACTGGCGTTTTAACATTCACACGTCATGTTTAGTAATTGAGCGTGTACTTTAGAACGCTTGCGCCTAACTTAAAAAGTCACGTGTGAATGTTAAAATACTGATCTTTTAATGCAATCGTCCGATCGTTTAACATAAAACGTCGATTCTCTCATCACGTGTGAATTTAAAATTTCAGGGTGGATTTTTTTTAACTTAAATATTACGATCCATAAACGGTAGTTTCGTGCGTCACTTCTTTATTTTAATAGTACTTACGTAAAATCCTTGAGAAATGCAGAAGTTGAATACTTTCCATAAAATAGTGCATATCGTAATTAATATTTCCACCCTAATATTTAAGTTAAAAAAAATCCACCCTGAATTATTTTTATTAAACACTACATAATTAAAATCGAATTATTTTAAAAAAAATCCACCCTAATATTTAAGTTAAAAAAATTTCACCCAGAATTATTTTTATTAAACACTACATAATTAAAATCAAATTATTTTAAAAAAAAATCCACAAACTTCTTTCAAATTTAATCACCATATTCGTAATTAATGAAAAATTAATTAATTTTTATAAGTTAATTAATACAATAGTTCGAAATATACGCGAGTGAATTTTTAAAATTAAGAGAAAGAGAGTACACATCTTTTTAGGTAAAGAAAGAGTTTTTAAATTTCACTACGCCCTCTTTGAATAATTATGATATTCACTTTCTCAACTTTTATAAACAAAGTTTTGTCCACTTTTCCAATTGTAAACTTATTTTACAATAAAAAGTTCATTAATCTCTTATATCTAGGGGTATGTTTCAGATCATATAAAACTTTCTTTAATTTATAGGCATGTTCTGCATATATTTCATTTTTAAAATTAGGTGGCTGTTTGACATAAACTTCCTCTGATGAAAATATTTAAAAATACAATTTTAACATTCATTTGAAACAATTTAAAATCCATATAGCAAGCAAAGAAGTATAGGCGCAGAAGTATCATCAAAATCCAATCCTTCTTTTTGAGTGCAACCTTAAGTAATTAGTCTGGTTTTATTTCTATCCACTTTTTCAGATTCATCTGACTTTATTTCCTGAAGGATGACCTAATCGTTATGGTTACGAGCCACTTTTGCCAATAGAGGAGACCTCAATCTCTAATCTTGCCACTTTTGCCAATAGAGGAGACCTCAATTTCTAATCTTGCTATCTTGTTTATTCCAAAATCAATAACCAAATTGATTAGTGTCATAGCCAATTGAATAGCATTTCCTGACCTTTGGATTCAACTTATCTCTACCTTCAACCTTGATGTATACATAACCAACATATCCAAAAACTCTCAAGTGTGAGAGATTCACCTTCTTCAAGGATGTACTCTTAATTTGTCCACTCTTCTTCAAGGATTTTAAAATCAAGTAGGACTGAAAGTCCTCTATTGATCAAATAAGCAATAGTACTTACAACCTCTACCTAAAAACTACTTGGGAGACCATGCAATCGCATACTTAATTCTAGTTCTCCATAGTTGTTAAAGTTGAAATTAAAGTTAGAGCTTCCTTGACAAATAAGTCCTTAGTATTTTTTATTCATTCTCTTATTCATCTCATTTTATTGTGGGTTTCCCGGTATTATCCTAATTAACCTTATTCCATATTTTTCATAGAGCATCTTGAAATCATGGTCACCGTACTCTCCACCATTATCAATCTTCAAGTTCTTCCAATGAATTTAAGTTTTGACTTCTGTCTTCTATCTCTTGAAAACAACAAATACATCATACTTGTTCTTCAAAAAGTATACTCATACTTTTCTAGTGTAATTATCAATGAAAGTGACAATCCTCTAAAGCTTTATTCACATGATTAGAGCCATATTTTAATTGCTATATAAATTTATCTCACTAGGTTACGATGAGGATTCTTTTAATTGTACGGAGAAAGAGTTTAACAGAATTTATCAAAGAATTTGAAAATAGTAAGGTGTTAACTTAGAAACAACACCAAATTAGCATAAGACTTCAGTCGAAAGCTGAACCATTATAAATTCTAGTACATTTCTCGTCGTCTCCCATCTCTTCTCATAGTTTAGTTTCCCACATTCATTCATGTACACTTGCAAATCGTTCAAGTACTTGTTAAACTAGTAAAATATTGTTCACTATGACGAAGTCAATTGATCATGTCACTCTTTAGTAGAGGAAATCCACTAAACTCAGTTTTTATCATTCTCTATTCACCCTCTTCTTCAAAGAAACCAACGATCTTACCAACTTTGAATTCGATGTCGTGAATAATTTGGTTTACCACTATAATAATTAATTTGATTTTTAGCAATTTCGTACCGGCCTAATGTAATCCTTTCGCCATACACGGCAGTGTAATTCGATTCCATGTGATCGCATTCAAAAAATTTGATTTTACAACGATATATGTAGGGTGGAGGAAGATGGTCATGTTATTTGTTCCACGGGTTGAGTTTACGATGATTTTACCGCGGTTAATACACAGCTTTTTATTATATTGATAATATAATAAACAAAAGTTAAAAGCATTTTACGAGATGGTCACAATTTTAAAGGGCTACTTAAATTTACGAAGACTTATATTATAGAAACAAAAACTTAATTATAATTTACACGATAATCTCAATCTCGTAATCGATTGAAAACACAATTAATTGCTTACATTTCAAAAAAAAATAACACAACTAATTATTTGGATCATTTCAAAAATGTTCTCCTAACGGCGTACGTACGCACGTATTTCATATTATAAAAATCAAATTGATTATACACAGAATCCCAATAAAAACGATACAGAAGATTATGGGATTTCCAAGACTGATGAAATTGAGTCGATGGAGATTCACAGAGAGCGTTACGAGAAAACATAAGGCAAAAATGTCATGAGTGCACAAATCAAGCACTGGTCAAGAATGCAATACAAAAATGATGGGTATCTGCTTTTCACTAACAAGAAGGTAGTAAGTACATAATACATCCAATCTTATTTTACAACTCAAGCCACTCCTCAATGAGTTTGAGCCGCTCCACTTCTGGTGGTTCTTCTCTCAAGCAAACCGGTATCCCAGTTAGTTTCTCTACTACTACTACTACTACTACTACTACTACTACTACGACGACGACACGGTTCTGTTAAATTTCTACATGGCCTAGTGGTTGTGTCAGAACGCAAAAAAGGAGAGCTCTCTTTCTCCCGAGTACACCCGCGTCTGCCGTCGCGGTGCATCCACTCCAGCCCTGACGTGCTTTCATAACTTACGCTCCCCATGCGACGATGATGGGCGTCCCCGTCGTCCATGTCTGAAGCAAACTCACTGCCACCAACACCGTCGGCAGACACACCTCTCACGCCCGGGGGAGAGTACGTGATGAATCCATCCGAATCCTCCGAGACTCTGGAAGGGCTGCTCCAATTCAACCCACATGAATCCCCTCCAAACATGTGGTCCGAGTAATCATCCGTGCTGGTAGAGTCCCGTGTGCTCTCCGTACTGCACGAACATTCGTCTGAGAAGCTCAGGCCCGAACTGTCACTTGACGAATCCACCCTCTTAGTTCCCTGATCCAACGGAATATGAGAATCTAAACGATAATCATGCATGTACCCATGTAACCCATCATCATCTGCCTGGCAATCAGAACTGCATCTCCTTTTTATACCACTCTCGGGAAGCTTTCTGCTGCTCTTAGCTTGTGCAGCTCTGCATGCTATTTCATTCCTTAACATACTTGGAGCACGTGGTGAGATTCTATACATGCACATAAACAGATTTGTCACACACAAGAACTGAAATTAAAGTTCGCAAAATCCCAAGGCACACATGCATACCTTGCATAAAGAAGGATGTAAGCCCCTTTCGACAACACCTGCTCAAGCTCCACAGGTTTCGCCTACATGAAAAAGGATGGAAAGTTAAGCAAAGGCACAATTATCTCTAAGAAATCCATGGCAAAATAAAAATAAAAATCACTAAGCCATCATAAAAATATGGAGGGAAACACGTGAAAATATCTTTAAGGATGGAGCTTAGTTGCTTGAATCAAAACAAGGAATTCCCTTCTTTTTCTAAAGAACCTGCATCCAAGACTAACAACATACCGTGCTGTCATCGAGTTCGTACCACTTATTTTGTGCACTTTTCACGTAGCACACGTAGTGACCAGAAAACGCAGCATTCATAATATCCACATGCACAACAACAGCATAGAGGCAATATACAGGGGTTTTGTCATGGGACCCACTACACATGTACTTTGACATGTTAAGAACCTTAGGGAACTGCACTGTCTTGTTAAGCTTCCCAAATTTACCAGACTGCAATTTGCAAAAAGAAGATGATCGGTAGCAATAGCTATAGAAACAAATGCAATTTGTGCATATGCAATCCAAATTTCCAAGAAGCAAAATCAACAGGACCTACTATTTTGAACTTGCCTGGAAACGCTTCAAAGCAATAGTGAGGACATTAGGAGCTTCTAATACACTGAGCTTCTTTTTGGCCTTTACATAGGATTTGCACCTGAAATATGAAAGGTTGTGATGGAATGACTAATCCGATAGGATCCCTGGTTAGATCATCCTCACCATGTACCCAAAGTTCAAAAACTATTTAAAGAAAATGGAGAAAACATCCATGTCCAACAATGACAAACATAGAAGATAGATAACAAAAGAGGAAGCAAAGAAAATGGTCCATAAAGTGTTATATAGGGAAACTACCCCAAGAGTATGTGAATCCATAAGACAGGTTAGTAAGATGAAGAGAATGTTTTGTAAAATGAAAAGCCGTATAAAATTTAAATCAAAAAAAGAACGTATAATAGAAACATGCTTTTAGGAGAACCATGTTTCAAGACAGCGAACTGCAAGAATGAGGACAATAAAAAATGTTTTTCAAGAAGGTTTCTATGAGATACTGATGGAGGTGACAAAAACTAGAGACAAGTTCAAATTTCAAACACACATTATCTAGCTATGCTATGATTGTTGAGTGAAATAAATGGTAGAAAAGAAAGATCAAAGAACATGAGAGTTACAAGATAGTATAGTTGATGTTCAACATTAATGTAAGAGAAGAGATTGAATTCAAAGGGATCGATGGAGAAGAGATCAACATTCTCCATAAAAAAGCAAATTAGTAACAAATACAAAAATTGTACAAAAAAACTGAGGCAATTTTTAGAAGTCAAAAGGCTTTTCATATTTTGTTGAATTCTGCAAATTGACCAAATCACTATGACAGAAATGCAACTATTAAATTTCTGTGTATTTCAGTGAACCAAAAAGGATGGTGAACAGCTCACCTGCTACACTTGTATTTGTTCTCTCCATCTAAAATTTCAATAGCTGTAAACCTGGCAAGTGCTTCATCGAGTGTTCTGATATCCCCATCCCCATGTACCTCAACTGTAAGATCCATCATTTTCTCACATCGATCAGAAGTGTTTTGACAATTCATGCATTTAATCTGTAATCCACCCAAGTCACCTATGGTTATTTCCTACTAGAAACAGCCAAAAGCATAAACCCATTCATCCAGAAAGTAAAAACTCAAAAAAGTGATGTGTAATTCAGTAATACCCTAGAACGAAGGTAGCCACCAAATATTATCTCTATAAAAGTTGCTTCATCAAAAAGTTGACTGGCTGGACTTCTGGCCTTTTTTAGGCACATGGATTGCATTGCATCGATAGCATACCTGCCAAAATTGATTGCAAGCTGACTGATTAGATAAAATGGATAGGAAATCGCTAATTCTAACACCTTTACCATAAAGCTGACCAGCTGAGAATGACTTCAATGAAAGGAGCATGAAGTACAAAATCAGTCAAAGAGATACTACGTTCATCATATCAAAAAGCTATAAAATAAGTTGGATTAGAATATTATGTGCTTCCAGATGATAGAATACTATAGTGCATGGAGGAATCAATGTGAAGAAAGAACATAAAGCTGAAGAATACATACAAGACTGTAGATGATCACACAGCAAATATGGAACCTTTTTGAGGAGAAGCAAATATGGAACTCAGCAAACTGAAGTAAATACCTTGCAAGCAGGTTACATGCATCTCAATGAACCCTTATCTCGAGTGCTTATTGATTGATCAAGCTTATATCTAGTATTTTTTATCATTTTACCACAAAAACTGTTCAAAAATGTCTTATGATATTTCCTAGATTTGCTCCAAAGTTTGCTTACATTCGATATTTGCTTACATTCAATTCATTCTTTTAATTAGATTCTATTAACTTATTTTTATTCCTTCTTCCATTTAATGTAGTAAATTATGTAACATCAAAACAAGTAAATAGTGTTAATAAATCTGAACATCAGTAGCGGAAATTGGATTTCCAGTCATCTTTTTTGTTATAGTTGTTTATTCATATTCATCATTGGAAAACTTTTTTGAGTCATATATTGAAGGCAGGATCACAAAAATTCTTTTATTGAATTACTCCAGGGTTTCTGGAACAAATAGCAGTAAAATTTCAGTTAATACATTCACTGCCCAGCAATAAATGAAGATACATGAACCATGGAAAAGAAACATGAAAGTCAAAAGTTTGGAAGCATGCTCAAGTGGAAATCTAATGGCCTAATATAAATGTTTATCGCATGCCGGAACAATAAGCTGTGGGCTAAAGATTTTTAAAACTTAAAATACCTAAGAAACTCGTGGGCATCTTCTTGCTTCCCGTGACCAAGATTGCTACCTAAGTTGTGTATTTGAGAAAGAATCCCAATAGGTGACAATAGAGACTTTCCTTGTTTCACATTAACAACAAGATTTTCAAACTCGCATGTGAAGCACCATTCATTCTTTGAGCCTGAGAAAAGGGAAATGCATAAACCTTGTGTCAGAAAAATACTGTGCAAGCACTAAATAAAAATGAGTTCCTTGTCTCTGCAGAAGAAACATTGGTAGAGAAGAGAAAACATACATGACTTGGAATGAATTCTTTGAAAAAGGTAGGCAGTAAGAGGCCGAGTAAATGCCAAACACTGAAGCACAGCATTAGCATAACAACTGCAGCAACATATAACAAACAACTTTAGTGATTGTACACAACATGAAGGTAAAACTGAAAATAATCACACCACAAAAGCATCATGGGTGATGCAAATCTGAAGGATAACAATCACCACTAAAACTGAAGACAAACGATGACACAACCTTTTGGAATCTGAAGGCACAAGACTCTGTGGATGATGCAAATCCACAGACAACTATATTAGTGCTGAGAACCTACTATAGCATAGTGATCAACATTTACAGCTATCGATGTCAACTATCACACATAAATGTGGGGAAAGGCCTAGAAGATCAGTCTGGTAGAGGCCCTTTAGGCAAAAAGTTAGTTGGTAGACACATTTCTCGCAAACCCTAAGGTTGATCCAACTTGTATGGGAGGCTAGAAATGCTTTGCAAAATGTCAACTGGAAAATGCAATTCTCGCAAACCCTAAGGTCAATGCAACTTGTATGGAGAGTTGGAAATGCCAATAAAGTAGGATCTGGAAGAAACTACTGGTACAAGGGTGAGGAAGAGTAGTTAGAGCAAGGAAAAATGTGTTATAGCAGGAGATGGGCAATGTAGGAGCTACCAACGTTGGTGGAAGGTGAGGTTGGTGGTGGAAGCCCTAGGATCTTATGTAGAAACTACTGGTAGGCAGAGAAGAGAAAATTGCATTAACCTCATCAAACTAGAGTTACAAAGTTTTTATATGAAACACATATGGAAATCCATTTACCCAACATAACATGTAAGAGTTAAGTATTAGAGTTTCTATTGTAAGTGGATTTAGTCCCACATTGTTTAGTGTTCTTTGTCATGTCTATGTAACCTCTATATAAAATGTCATTCTTGTCTCCTCCTTTTTCATTTTCTTCTTTTTCGTTTTTCTTTTCCTTTTTTTATTTATGCCTTATAAGACTTAATGTAATTTTTATTCCTATAATG
Organism: Amphibolis antarctica; assembly: GCA_024699675.1. Classification (NCBI taxonomy): domain Eukaryota; kingdom Viridiplantae; phylum Streptophyta; class Magnoliopsida; order Alismatales; family Cymodoceaceae; genus Amphibolis; species Amphibolis antarctica. Next base: position 18,827 of record JAMKPZ010004674.1, on the reverse strand, counting down.
TAATTAATATATTTTAAAAAAATCTCACATGAATTAATTAAAAAATAGAAAAAAAGATTGTAAGAATACAAGATATATGTAAAAGAAGAGTATTATTCATAACCAAACATAATTTCTACAAAAATTAAAAAAATATTAGAATTTGTGTATTTTTAATACTTCTACTATTTTTTAAACATAATATTTATGTTCTTTTTTCTTTTTTCTTCTCTCTTTTCTTTTTTTCCTTTTTCTTTCTTTTTTCCTCTTTCTTTGCTTTTTTTCTTTCTTTTCTTTTCCTTTTTTCTTTCTTTTTCTCTCATGTGCTATCACCTTCCAACCCTCCCACATTCATCTTCCTCATTTGTCTCTTTCCAAACCTTGATGGATTCCCGTGAAACACAACGATGGTAGCCTCATTCAATGAAGCTTTTGGTCATCACCGAATGCTTCAACAATCAACAGTTACTTCAATAGAAGCAAAGAAGGGGTTCTATAAGAGAACCCGATATTGGATCGATCAATCCTTTCTTTGGATCAACCATCCAATAGCCAGCAAGCTAAAACAGTTCTTCAAATCGAGCGATTTGTCGATCCAAACCCAATCCTAAATGACAGATTGTTTAATCCAAGGTATTTCCGATAATACCTTGGCTTTCAGGATCAAATACTTCAAAAACCAAGTCAGATCAGTGATATTTCACTGATCCGTATCAATTTTTCAATCCTTAGTATCATTGCAAACAATACATGGGTAAAAGGAAACACACTTACCTATTGCCACAATTAATAAGCCCACATGGTTGCAGATCCACCTTCTCATTGTAAAGTTTAATATAAAGATCATATGGAGGAAGTATCTGCAGAAAAGAGAAATGATGAACAAATGAAATATGAAGGAATGTTAACTTATCATATCCCTCTTTCCAAGGATAGAAAAAATGGTTCTGGCCATTATATGAAGTTCTCTGTATACATTACCTTATAGAACTTTGAAGGTTTTGATGGCTTTAGTTGCTGCACAACTTTCCGAACTGATTTCAGGGCATGGCCACCATTTGATGCTGAAATGCTGTTTTTAGTTGATTCAGTTGTATAAGAAGAGAAACTATTAAAATCTTTTCTTTCAGACACATCATTTCCTCCACCACCATGTATAGATTCAGAAACAGCATTTGCTTGAGACTTTGACCACCTATGCTTCGAAAGAGATTCACTACCATTTTTTCCATTAATAACAGAAGCTGGTGCATCAAAGTAAGGATCCTTTGCCTTGGAGTAACAGATTGTTTTAAAAGAAACATTCCCATTAAGATTCAGTCTACCTCCAGAGTTCAATTGAGAAGAAACTGCATCAGAAAAAATCAAGTGTGAAGCAATCTTTGAATCTAAATTGACTCCAATATCTCCTTTGCTGGAAATAGACCTGGATAAATCACCATTTGCAGAATTACCCAACACAGTTTCACTTGTCATGTCCCGATATGAAGAACAAGCGACATTTGTAGAATCACTAGATCCAGACATTCTAGAGTCCAAAACTGGTTTACAAGCCAACCCTTTGGTGCTACAAACAGTTACTTGTTCATTTAACTCACCTAGACTTGAAAGCCTATCTACAGGAATTGTGGAAGTAGCACTTCCATGGAGAGAAGGGTTTGTCAGTGAAACATCACAAACTTGTTCACTACCTTTTGAGCTCTTTGAGGATGCATCAGATGAATTCTCAGCGTTGATGGTACTGCTGGGAAGACATTTAATGGATTCGGGGGAAGTAGATGCAAAAGTAGCACAGCCCAAGGATGGATCAATAGTTGGACCAGAATTCCCATTTGAGCCATACTTATTGATCAAATGACAAACTTCAGCATCATCCTCTTTCTGGATTGCACTTGTAGAGCAAACAGAGCTGGATGGTGCATGATCTACTGGATGCATCTTTGTAGGTTTGGTAACAAAATTTTCCACAAAATCATCACTTGACTTAGAGTTTGCAGCTGACGTAGTCCCATGAGAGTAAGCTCCCACATTATTGCATTGGATCTCAGGAGGATGACACTTGTCCTTGTGACCTTGTCTCCAATGGATAATCTGACACTTCCCAGAACTAAAAGGTTTGAAAGAAAATGTTAACAGAAAGAAAACACCGTATTCATTCATAAACTATAAAATTCTTTTAAGCTACATTACATTACCAATATCATTCGCTCAGACCATAATCAGATCACATTAAAAAAACTATACAACAACAGGAATTAATGCTTTAATCCCAAAAATGGGGCAAATCACAGTTAAAGAAACAACAACTACTAAATTTCAATTCAGTTTGTTGAAAAATTGATTGAAATTTAAATAATAAGTATATACTTATATATTTAGTAAAATCATTCATAAGATAGTTTACAACGGTCATGACAATCAAGTTTGGTGAATCAGTGAAACCCCAAAGTGTGGCAAAGCTCCTATGAAGTTCAAAGGTTCCTTTGGAACCTAAAATCAACAAATATGATAACTTATTCAGAGAAAGGTGGCATATGAGCAACCTATTGAAAAGGTCAAATGTTCTCTGTAAATATGAAAGATGGGTCAGAAAGGCCATCTTACCAAGCATTCCTTTTTTATCTCAGGTCAGCTTATCGTTTGATATTTCAGAAAAGTTTTGTACAGAAAGGAAATCAAGAAGTAACAACTCTATTCCACTAGCATAGCTAACAAAATCCCACAATTTGTTTGGTGATTTTGAAAGGCTTTGTATATGACAATATCAAAGTGAAAAGCTTTGGATGTGTAAAGGATATTTTGCTTTTAATATCTGTCAAGAAAATTTTCTATTTATGCTACTAAAACACACACTAGATTTCCAAAGACATGCCATGTGGCATGTCAGACGTGTATTAACATGTCCAGTGCAAGTGTGGCAGCCATCTTAGAAAAGCCTATGCTTCGTAGGCTATAGTAAATATCCATTCCCTTGTAACAACATCAGAAAGCCATTATTCATTTTCTTGATTTTCTTGTAAAGGTTCAATTTTACCATTCCATCATGTTTGGAGAACTAGAGAACAACTACTCTATTTTTCCCCATGGCATATTGCAATTGCAGAATTTCCTATCATGGGAGCTTTTGGTTTATCCTTCTGATTGGAGGACACAATGTTCCACTTCAAGAAAATTTTTATTAATAGGCAAATGGCAATTATCCTTAAAAAAAATTTTAATCAAGTATCATCTACCTCCGAAAACTCCATCCATGCAACATTAGTTAGACAACCCCATCATAGCTAATCCCAAACCTAGCTAAAGCAAGGTCAACATTAGTTAGACAACCAACTAGGTTTGATAAAAAAAGAATTCGTCAATTCTCATGAATAGGAATCCTTTTATTATGAATAGGAATCCTAAAGATAATTCATTGGGGCATAACCCTTTTAGCAACACCTTATTCCAAGCCTCAGGTGAAGAAGTCTTGCACACCCTAAGTGTAATGTTCTTAAGCCAGGGGTTACGTACCAAAACTCATGTAGATGAAAATAAGGGTTCTCACACCTTAATGGATGGGTGTGGCTAAAGATGTTAGTTCAAAACACCAAAAAAAATTTAAAACATAAAACCTTAACTAGTAATGATATGAATTTAGTGGATATAATAAGAAGAATAAATTAAAATAATATACTTGCAAGAAACTAAATCTTGCAAGAAACTAAATGGAAAAGAAAAAACTCTATGTTAATTGAGGATAATGGTTGTAAATTGTGATATACATGAAAAGAGAAGTGTGGGAATGAAGTTGGAATAATAGTTGATAAAAGTTTAGAAGATGAAGTTATAGAGGTAATAAGAATAGAAAATAGAATTATAATGATTAAGCTTGTAATAGGAAATAAGATAGCTAATATAATTAGTGCATATGCACCATGAATAGGTTTAAAAGAAGTTAATAAACAAAAATTTTGGAAAGATTTATAAAGTACCTGGAAACCTATTGTGGTGAGCTTTAAAAAGAAAAGGAGTACATTAAGATATATTGATGTTATAAAGGACACACATGAAGGAGCAATTACTAGTGTTAAAACTATAGGGAAAGAAACAAGAGAATTTCCAATAGACATAAGTTTACACCAAGGGTCCTCTCTAAGTCTATATCTATTTATCTTAATTACAAATGACATAAATAAGAAAATTCAAGGAGAAATAACCTAGGGTATCTTATATACTAATGACATAGTTATATTGATGAAGGTAAGGTAGGAATAAGTTATAAATTAGAATTGTAGAGAGATATTTTAGAGTTAAAAGGATTTAAATTGAGTAGGTCAAAATCTGAATATAATGTAGGTTCAATGAAAATAAGAATCATGATGAAGGTGTATACTTAAATAGCCACAAGATTTATAAAAGTAAAACTTTCAATTACTTCGGATCTAAGGTAGCAATGGTAAAACTTTCAACTATCCCAATTCCCAAATTGTCACAGAGATCATATTATTTCTAAATCAATTATTGCAATGTTGACTCATTTTTAAAGAGATTCACAATGCTTTCACTCAAGAAATTTATTACAATGTTTATTAAGATAAGTCCTGACAAAAAAAGTATACCAGAATGTTACATAGAAGAATGTGTCGAACAAAGAAAATTAAAAAGAAGGCACTTTTCAACATTGCAGGGAATATTTCCTAATAGTGAATAACGATTAAAAAGTGAATTATAGATTTATATGCTTATGTGCAAGTTTCTTATCAAGATACCATCAAAACGCATGTTTGTCCCCAACAGCGGAATTTTCAACAACTATACCAATGGCTACTCGTGGCCACCAAAGAGATCAAAAATGACGTTTCATTTACTCCCTTCCACCAAGAGAGATAAAACACAAAGTTTGCATCATCGACTAGGTTTTGGTTCCGATAGTTAATATATATGCCAGGGGCAGATGTAAAACAGACGAATCTATGAAAAAAGATCCATATGGGATCAACAGAAGCAGAAACAACGCGTCCTGAAACTCAATTCTGACGAACTGGTGAAATCCCCAAAACAAGGCAATGCTCCCAAATCCTACCAATAAGCTAAGAAATGCACGAACAATCAAACAAGGTCGCACGTTCAAGAAGAGAAAGAGAAAAAGGCAAAGAAATTGTGTTTGCAGATTCCAAAGCAACAACAAGGAAAACAAAAACACGGTTTTGGGCGGACTCACCAGTATCTGACGGCCTTACACCTCGAGCACCGCGTGGTGGTTGGAGAATAGCACACCGCACAAAGCCTGAGGGACCCATTCCCATCTGTCCCCGAGACAGAAACCCCGGGTAGCTCCTTCTCAGACCTGAACCCGAACGCGTACTCCATATCCGCCCTCACGGCCTCCTCCGAAGCCATCGCCAGCAGCCTCCTCACCTCCTCCCTCCTCGCGACCGCCGTCTTCCATTTCCTCCTCACCATCAGCGCAAAGACAGTCGTCGCGAACAGAAAGGCCGCCACCACCAACCCCCCCATGGGACAGCAGCATCTATCACCCTACACCACCAACACCCGCCCGGTCTCCTCCCTCCTCCCACCTCACCGTCGGAAAAAGCATGCCCTAAACGCCGGACGAGTCACGACTGCCCGACAGTCGAACGGAACAAACCGAGGAAGAAGGGGACTGAATGCGGACAAAAGAGAAATGTTGTGGTGTGGACTCGGGGCAACGGAGGAGGAATGCGGTGACCGACGTGGCACGATAGACAGACCACAGAAGGGACAGGTGTGGAGGTGCGGCGAGCAGGTGAGCGGATCCGAGGGAACAGCGGAACGGGTGGGCGAGAAAATTTTATAAAAGAGGAAAGAGGGAGAGAGGGGAAAAGAATATACCGTCCATTATTTATACGGTGGCTTGTCAACAAATTATTCTCGCCGTCCTCGGGATCCCGTCACCGCCCACCACGGCCGACAATGTTTTTTTTTTTTTTCGAAAATTACCATTTCAAGGTAACTTCTGTGGTATGATAGACTTGGAGGAGAACTTCACTCATGTTTCGATGGGAATTTTTTTTTTTTAACGTAAAAATTATTAATTTTATTATAATATTTAATTATATTAATATTAAAAAATATAATTTTAATATTAATTTTTTTATTTAAATATTAAAAGACATCCAAAATGTAAAGATTATATTTTAAAAAATTTTAAAAAATCACTTTTTTTTCTTTAAAATTTAAAAAGTTATTTCCAAACATACCTTTAATTTTAACCTATATTTGAAAATGAAGCATGAAAAGGTCATATAGGAGTTTATATTTTTTTAACGTAATACGATTTCTAAAGTATTACTAACAAAAATCTTGTCGGTAAAAAGTACGAGTATTTATATTTTTTCCTAAATATCATATTTACTTTCATCAAATAAATTTATTCACCTAACAATAAATATCATAAATCAATACGATTAGAGAAATTATCATGTAATAGAATTTTTATAGGATACTTGTTTGAAACGTAATGATGAAAAAATACATATTTAAAAATCACTTATGTTATGATCATGAATGGAGTATTAGTGAATAATGTTTCTTTCTTAACGTTTTTCTTAAATTTTTCCAAACAATCAAAAATAGTTAACGATACTTACAAACTTAGTAAAAATTATTTAACATATCGAAGAAGAACGAATATTTTTGTTGATGTGGTTTATTTTCGTGTTTATTTTTTTCACAGTGATTCGAATCAATTTTGTACAAAAATATTACAAAATCCAAAAAAATATGATGCTAATTTTACATATAATTGTTGAGAAATTAAAGGCAAAGTTATTTCAGTTGTTATTATAAAAGAAACGAATATAATTACTATTAACATATTTTATTTGATAAAAATATTATATATCACAAATTTTGTATAATAAAAATCCTATTACCAAATATAACCATAGAAGTTATATAAAGTTAAAACTAAAATTAGTTTTATAAATAAAATCAAAGAGGTATAGTAATTAAGATAATACAAATTAATATATTAAAATTTATATAGTAATAATGATATTAAAAATTTGTACTAAACTAAAAGTTGGAATTTAACCAAAGTGGTACGGGTGGATGGAAATTCATCAGATGACATTAATAATCCATCAGATTTTTAAATTTAGTTGGAATCACAAGTGGTACGGGTGGGTGGAAATTCATTGGAAAAAATATTTTAATTAAAATTAAATTTTAATCACAGAAATTATCGAAGAAAATCAACGTACTTCTCACTTTGTTTATCCAAAGTACACAAATAAGCGAAAGTAAAGATGTGGACCGTGTTGGATGACACGACTTAATTTTTTCGTGGTCAGTCATTATTTGTATGATTTTTTTTATCTAGGTATGACTTAATTTGATCATGTTGATCAACTATGTTGTGTCAAATCATGTTAATCTAATTTTATTTTTTATTTTATTAAATAATTAATATTATATTAATATTATATATTTATATAATTATAATAAGTTTAATATGAAATTTCAAATCATTTATACTACTAAAAAATATATATCATTATATTATGAAAAAAATTACAAATGTTATTTTTATATGAAATGTACATTGACTTACAAATAATTAAAAAATTATATTACATAAACAATAATTAATTAACATAAATTACATTTACATTATTACAATTTGAGAAAAAAAATGAAAACTTACATTTACATATTAAAATTATCAAAAAATTCTTCTATTAAACTATCTTATCTTTTTTCATGAAATCAAACAAATTCCTGATCTTTGATACACATCAAGGCTTCTAGTATATTTTTCTTTAACTTTGATCTTATATCATCAAGTATACTCCACTAATATTGAAAATGTACTCACATATTTCTAAAAATATTAAAATTATTTGTAAATCTCTTATCATATATGATAAAATTGGAAAAATCAAAGTTTATTTTTTCCATCAATCTATCACATTAAAGGAATTCATATTTGAATATTCATTCTATAAATATTAATGATTGATGACGTTAAAAGAATTTATTTTACTCTTAGAAACTATAGTATTTGAAGAATGACTTGAATCATGTCATTTGTACTATCTAAATTCGTGTCGTGTCGTACCATGCCAAATTGCATAGTCGTGTTTTATTGTGCTGGCATGAAAGTCTTAAAAGACAATCCAAGCATAGCCTACTAACCTGTACCATATCGGTCAAACTGTGTCATTGATTGTACTAACATGATTTTGCCGTAGATAGTTTGATAAACATAATTTTATTTATTTTTAAGTGAAATAATGTTTAATTTATCTATGGCTTTGTATCTTCTTAAACATTACTTAAATGTTAATTAACTTTCATTGGCACATATTTTAGAAAAAATAGTTTTATATTGAAAATAATAAGTGTATTGGATTACATAGTCTCACGCCATATAAAGATATGATGAACCTGAATTATATCATAAAAGGACCTTCATTTCAATCAACGAAGGACTTTTAAAAGTGCATTTTTATATGATATTAGATTAGGTTTACAACACGTGTCTTATAAGTCATTATGACTTGAGCACCTGATAGTATAAGGAGGATACTTATTAGCTTAAGAGTTTATCACAAGTACAAGAGAGTATTAGATTACATAGTCTCACATCATGTAAAAATGTGATGAACCTAAACTATAGTACGAAAAGACCTTTTTTGTAATTGTTTAAAGACTTTTAAAAGTATATTTCTACATCTTTATTATTTATGAGTCTTTTTCAATTAATCAATTAATTTTAGTGAAATAAAATTTACATGATATCAAAGCCAACCTACATATATTACACCTAAAATATTATGTAAAGTAGAATTCACAAAATAATAAGTAGAATTAAAACCTTTATAGTATTTGTAAGTTATTTTTTATTAATTATTTAATTTTAATAAGGTGAAATATATGAAACGGTCATAATAATAATGTGCGGCTAGGCCATCAATCATCATTGTAAAATGAAAATGTTACTCGTCATGCCACCGATCGACCACTAGTATAACTGCGGCATTTTTTTGTTTGGCCGTGGATGGCATTGTTTAATTTTGGCAATGACTAACGCCGTGAAAGGATTGAGCACCAACTTCCCGAAACAAGGAAATAATTGTTTAGTTGGCAGTAACATCTATTAGCATGCGGCTGTACGCGTTTGACTGTCTGCCACTGGTATGCGAGTACGTTCTTTATCAAATCTCATGGTTAATATAAATTTGACTAATATATTAATTATGATTTTGCTTGATAATGATTTTTAACTTTAATTTTAATTTTACATAAATTTTCGTATATCATCATTATTATACAAATTTTTATATATAAACTTTTATTTTATAATTTACTATAAAATTTAATTTCATTTAATAAATACACTCAACTTACAACTCTTCGTAATTTTTCAAAACATTACGTTTAGATAAGCTCAGCTTGCCATCAGCATTGGTAAAATATTAACGCCGCTTGTGCAAAGTCGTTGCTGCTGAACCACGATTTCATCTTTTTCCTCTTTCCTTTTACCAAAAGAAAAGAAGTTTGGCCGCGCCTCGACGAAGTGTATGCGACAAGGGCGGTGTTCTTCTTCGACAAGTTAAAATTTCGTCACATATTTTAAATATTTATATTTATAGAACCTAGGCTCTATTTATTTACAAAATTCCAACAACCTATAATCATAATAAGGGCCTCATTGGAATTGATAATTTTTTTAACAAACAAAGTTACCACACACGGCTATAGACATCGTCGCTGTGATTGCATTTGGCCACTTGCGTGAAGCGATTTCATCGTTGCTGCAATTCCCGTCCTATTGTTGCCTGAGCTCAGTGTTAGAAGAAAAAGCTTCTGCTTACGATCCCCATTTCGCTGTAATCTACAATCTTGTCGGTAGAAAAAGCTCTTACTTGCGATCCTAATCCACGTAATTAAATAATTCAAACTTAATTATACAATGATTTAATTTGTTAAATCATGGTAAAGTTATTGTTAAATTTTTTGGTTTTCAATTTCTGATTATCTAATTAATTGCCTAAATTATTTATAAATTTTTTATTTGGGAAACTATTTAATTAGTTAATTAATAGATGACATCATATATTAAAACCTAAATTTTTAAGAAACTTTAGAGACAATTTGGAAAAGTACATTATTAAACTTCAAACAAATCAAACTTCAACTTTAACTAATAATAACTTTACTTACAGTACAATAGTTAGAATTGGATTTGTAAACAACGTAGTCTTAAATTCACTCAAAGAAAATCGGGTACACGATATAATCTTAGTATATATATACGTGTGTGTGCACGCGCACGCACCAATTCTTTGGTGGCACGTATAAAATGAATTACTTTTCTATAGATATCTAAACTAAATTTATTTTATAATTTTTTTTTTTTAAATCTACTACATACAAATCTATAATTATAGTGCATTATTTTAAAATTTGTAATTTTAATGTTAAAACTTCAAAAATTATGACTAAGGTATCAATGAAATTTTTTTAAAAAAATAAACATAAAAAATAATATATGGTAAAATTTGGAAAAATTATATATATTAATTATCCTATCAAAAGTCAATGATAAAAAATATTTTTTTTCTTGATAATTTTAACACAAACCCCCAACCGGTGTTGGTGTCCTTGGCCCCCTACTATCACGGTTAGGCGAGGCGGTGGTGTCCGGCCTTTTTTTTTTTTTCCTTCGGCTTTTGATTAAGGTTAAAGAAATTCATATGATTTAGATTTAATTTCAGATTAGACATTTAAATTAAAATATTTTCTTTATATATATTTTCATTGTATTATTAATTAATATTAAATTAAAATTTACATTTAAATCGCTATCAGGGCCGTCAGACAGCAGGCTTCGATGAAAATGGCCGAAGAGGACAAATGGTCCCATCGGTGTCCGTGTCGACTTTTGCTTTCTCGCAACAGTCGGTTTCGGAATTAGCGAGTCCATGAGCCCATTTTCTCCTTCCGTCATTAATATCGACGGCAATGGTTTTGTTGCCGAGCGTGGAGTTAAAATGCGGAGGACCCGCACCACACCGTGTGGTTTGATCACGTAGTGCGACCACACGGTATATATATTGGCTCTCCACACATAAAATAATATTAAAAAAGCCTTGGCACGCTTCTTCGTAACATGAAATTGCTGGGTTTCCAAGCTGGCCACGTGCTTACAGATATTTCAATTTTAAGGCTTATGGCTTATTGGATTTGTGTATTGGCTTCGTAACAATTAATTGGGCTATTAAGATCCAGTTGTCGGTACACCAGTCGATTTGTACTTTCAAGACCTACCATCGCAATAAGACTTATAAATCAGATCGAAGATTCATTTCCTCCTAGAAAAAGTCTCTAGGCTTAGAAGACCCATTTACCTTTTTAGTTATTCGAATTCGACACAAAGGTCCGGTAAAGATTAATTATTTAATTATTTGAATCAATTATCGATTAATCAATTATTTAATCACATAGTTGATCACAGGATCACTTAAAGTTGCTTGATTTAAATTTCTATAGTCTTTAATTAAATTAAGTTAAACTCAGTTGATAAGTCAACTGAATCTAATTGACTAGTTAAATTTAATTGGTTAATTAGACTCAATTGACTAAGCCAATTGGCCTCAGGTTCGAACCCGGAATGCACCTGGGTTGCGTGCAATCACATCTAGGCTTGCACCAACCAAGCCACTTGCGCACCGACCAAGCCCAATTGTCCAGGTCGCACCCAATCACCATACCCAGATTGCACCACCGACTGACTGCATCCATGCGCTGCCGATCCAGGTCCACCCAGCCGCCCGTGCGCACCGAGCCACCCACGCCCATATGCCACATATTTGTCTTCCTCGCGTCCGAGCCACCCGCACCGACCGACGCTTGTCCAGCCTACGATCCAACTCCCGCTACTGGACACAGCACGCGCCGCGCGTCGCTTCGACTTCCGCACTTTCGGATCTTCGCACAGCTGCCGTCCGCACAGAGGCCGCTGATTCATCTTCCATGCATCCGAACCCTCGCGCAGCCGCCCAGCCGCCCGCTCGACTTTCGCGCACCGGACGCACCCGCCAACAAACCTCCACCGCCGCTTCATTTCCTGCATTGGGGTCGTCGCCTCGTCTTCCGGCCGGCCTGCTCTTTCCTCCTTCGGCTGGGCTATAAAAGCCCTAGAAGTGCTCCTCGTCCATCGCTGCGCCACTCCTGGCCAAGCACCCCGCCTCCGTCGGATTGCCTCTCCATTTTCGTATAATAATTTCGGTAAAATAGAATTAAAAGAAAAATGTTACCTCAAAAATTACGTTACAGAAAAAAAAAAAAAAAAAATCCCACCCCATCTCACCGTAATAAATCGAGCTTATTTCTCTTATTTTGTTTTGTGATACTCTTGTCATATTCATGAATAAATCATAATAAATAAAGTTATGCAAAACTTTAAGTTGGCATTTGTCCGAGGTAGTGGGTGTAATAAATTTTATTTTATTTGATTTTGATTTATATAAATAAAGTAACGATTTATTAAATTTGATAGCCTTTTTGGAATGGGAGAATGTTTTTGATGTCACAAAATAAGGACTCTGAAAGAATGAAAAAGAGAAGAAAAATGGAGTCACCACTCTTATTTATGGAAAGAAAATAAGGAAAAATAAAGTTGGATGGAGCATAACCTTCAAAAGGATGAAGATCTTTCATCTCTAGCCAAACAAAGAAAAGAGAAGGAAAATGTTTGTAAAATAGAAAGATGGGAAAAAAAACTTAAGGTATTAGTAAAGAAGGCGTAAGACATTCCAATAGCTCAACTTACATTTAATATCTCTTTCATGAGTATTGAGTGTAATTAGTTAGTGATTGCATGACTTTGTAATTACAGAGACAAATACAGTGCCTTGATACAGCTACTTATCCAAGAGAAGGAAATGAAAGGAATGCCTAAAGTCAAGTAAGGATCTATGTTCGAAGTTCTAAGACTCTAGGTAGAGAAAAAACAAAAAGTAGTCTATTGATAACCTTGTCAAGGGGATGGGTCACAAAGAGCATTTGTTGGGGTTGAATACATAGACTATGAAAAATGTAGAGAGAGAATACATGTGGGAAAATGTTCATCAAGAGTTTGTGAAGCTTCATGCATGGGGATCCATGCTAGGTCATGTGAACATGAAAATCGTTTGGAAATTAGTTAAAAATGGCTTGGCCAGAGGACTACTTATTGATAAGTTTGAAAAAGATAAACTATATGTAGCTTGTCAAATGGGTAAATAAACAAAAAGTTCATTTAAAAGTATTAATGAAATTTCAACTAAAAGAGAATTAGAATTACTTTACATGAAACTTTTTTGACCCACTCAAACTCTTAGTCTTGATGGGAAAAAATATGTCTATATAATAGTTGATTACATTAGATATACTTGGACTATATTCTTAACTCATGAAAGAGATGCATTTGAAGAATTTAAGAAATTCTGTATCAAAGTTCAAAATGAAAGAGAAGAAAACATAAAAAGAATTAGAAATAATCTGAAGGAGAATTTGAAAATGATTTATTTACAAACTTTTGTCTAGAATCTAGATCTCATGTCTTTTGCATCCTTCCTCTACCTTTTCCTCACGAACCTTGACCATTTTGTCCTCCCACACTGCCAATTTTTCGTCCTTGAAGTTCCCATGTGGGTTTCTTTCAGAATTTGCAGAATTTCTTGCATTTCCAGCAAGATCTTCTCATTTTCATTTAGATCTCACGTCATTCACATCTTTCTCTCTTCCTTTCACTCCATTCCATTGTGTTTCAAGCATAAACCAGTTGGAATCTTGTCGCCCTTGGTTTTGAAAACACGAAGCTTATCCAAATCATTATAATGAATTACAAGTGTTGACACCTTGAATTTGCAATTCTGTCTTCATGATGAGTCTTATTTTCATTGAAAACATTGAAGATAGGATGCTACATAAAATCGGTATAATGATTAAATCAGACGTTATAACAATTTTGTTATCATGTTAAAATAGAGTTTTTCAGAATATCATTTGGAACATGATTCGTTATTCCGATTTTGGTGTTTTGTCGATACTTGTGTTTTTTGGTATAACGATTATCCTATCGTTGTAACGATTTTATTATCCTGTTAAAATAGAGTTTTTCGGAACATCATTCGTTGTATCAATTTTGTGTTTTGATTGATACTTGTGTTTTCTTGTTTGTTAGGGGTAGTTAAGTAGGCTCTTAGAGAAGACAAAGGTGGATTTAGTTTGTACAGTGTTAATTTGTGCATTTTTATATGTTATAATCAATGTATTTTATGACAAAAATCATTAGTTATCATGCACTTTAATGGAATTACATGTTAAATGTATATTTACAAGGTTGCATGAGTTTCATGCTTAAATGTTACATAAATGCCTAAATTAGCCATCTACTACGTTTTATCTGAAAAATGGACATTTTAGACATATGCAAGATTAAATTAGTAGTTTAATTTATTTTTAACATTTTAGACATTCCATAAAATGATGGGCTAGCGACAAGTTCATAACTACAGATAAATATCATCTTTTGAAAGTAAATTCTGCAATGTGATTATGGGCAGCATGTAAGATGATTTTGTTGTAGGAGACGATTCTATGGTAGGAGGTGAAATGACCTTTTAACCCTTCACGTCAAGGGAAAAATTAAAATGCTACATGGGTAGAAATGTCTACCAATTCTTTATAAATTACAGCTAAACAAAGAAGAAGGGGTTCTTCTTTTCTGGCAACTTCGTGAATCCTTTACTGAGAGAGAACCTCTATTTACTGTTCCATCCCTTGCACTTCATGGGGGGAACCTCTAGACCCAGCTCCCTTCTCAAGTGTAGGACTGGAAAAACGGTAGCCGAAGGACAACCTTGACCTGCAGGCTCCTGTTCCCTTGCCACCCCCTACACTGAGTGGAAGGCCTTGCACTGAGGGAGAAGCTTTTCACTCGTTGTACAAAAAGGAGCAGCGAGCAAGAACTCTACATTTTGTGATTGGGTGCTCCATCGAAGGATCCATCCACCGCCAATTGAGCTGAAGAGGTGATAGCTCGGAAAACAATGGGTGGCATGTAGCTTCTCTGACGTTGGACTCAAGCACTAATAGTATGTGAAAGAGCTTAAGGTACTATGGATTCATGGTTGTTAGGGAGAGAGAATCACCTATATTTATGTTTTGTTGTTGTAAAACTCCAAAAACTTGTAAAAGATTTCGTTTTTGTTTAATAAATAAAACATTAAAGCACAAAAAATCCCAAATTTTACATTTATAATCATAAGCGCACGGTGCCTATTGTATTAAGCATGTACGAGTACGAGTTGATCTCACAGGGCTCTTGGCATAAGTAATTAATGGAAAGATGCAAGTTGAGTGTTGAAAATAAAATGCTATACAAATTGCAGAGAACTAAATTTCTAAAACATAAATAGTAAAATAATATACAAGTATTTATGTACAATTGAAAGTGTAAATGAGCTAAAAATAATATTCACAAAATATACATAAAGTATTATAAATACTATTATTAAAATAATATATATTTGGTACTATACAAATAAGGCAACGAACTAAATCCATTGTTTGAAGGATTAGACAATGGATTTAATCCACTGTTTAAAGGCTTAGACAATGGATTTAGTCTATTGTCTAACCAATAGAATAAAAGATTGAAATAATATTTATATATATGTGCAGGGAAAATTATTCGTACGTACCATTAGGTTTGAGTTAAACTCACTGCATAGTTCGTAATGTTTAGATGTTGCCCAAGGATAATAAATAAATAAAATAATATTATCAATCACTGTACATGCTCAGACCACAATGAACCCACCACACAACACAACGTTTGAGCTAATGGTCCGTAATGTTTATCCAAACATTCGGTTAGGGCTGGAATGTATGCACTAAACAATCTGCATAGACCATAATGTTTAGGTGGTGCATTGCTGGACTATTAGATAAAGAATAAACTAAATAACAAAATGCAGAAATGCCTAAATTGGATGAACTTAAGTTGTAATGTTTAGGTATACAGGTTGAGCTCGATGTCCATTTTAGTAGACTCAGCGACCATAATGGTATGTTGACCTCTAAACGTGACGTATCCAACGACCCATTTATTCTAGAAATACCAACTCATCTTCTTCCTTAGCTTCACTTGGCCTTTGTGTGTATATTCGAAGATACTAAACACTTATAAATAGGCCATCTTGCTAAATCATCGGAAGATGACCAAAAGAATGCTAAGTTGGATGTTAGTCAAACCATACACAAATATAAAGAAATGTAACTATGTTAGAAATTAGTGAAAGATCTGTTAGAAGTTAGGTTAGAAAACTTGTCAAACAAAGTTAGATGTTAGCAGAAAACTCGAATGTACAAAACTGTAACAAAACCAAAGTGAGAATTGCTAAATATAAAAATACAACATTTACAGCAAACACATGAGCATGCTCGAAACACCAACACAATTGATAAAAACATAGACTCAACTATACAAAATAGAAAGGAAACAACAACTTTATACAAATAAACAATATTTACAATGTTTAACCAAAGTTTCAAGAGTTTTACAACAATAAAACATAAATATAGGTGGTTCTCTCTCCCTAACAACCGCGAATCCATAGTACTTCAAACTCTTTCACATACTGTTAGTGCTTGAGTCCAATGTCAGAGAAGCTGCATGCCACCCTCTCGTTGTCTTCTGTGTTGTCACCTCAATAGCTCAATCGATGGTGGATGGATCCTTCGGTGGAGCACCCAGTCACAGAATGCGGAGTTCCTACTCACTGCTCCTTCTTGTACAACTAGTGAAAAGCTTCTCCCTTAGTGCAAGGCCTTCCACTCAGTGTAAGAGGTGGTAGGGGAATAGGAGCCTGTAGGTCAAGACATTGCTCTAGCTACTATTTTTCCAGTCCTATACTCGAGAAGGGAGCTGGGTTCAGAGTTTCCCACTATGAAGTGCAAGGGATGGTGTTGAGTATTATGTTTTGATGATGAATGTTTAATTTATGTTTAATCATAATTTGATGGTAATTTAAAATTTGTACTTATATTTGCTAATTATCTATTTAGTTAATACTTGAACATAACTGGAAATATTATTGAACTTAATGCTAAATTATTTAACACTTGAATATTCGATTTAGGTTATGTGTTTAACTTAGTGGTTTAAGTATATTTAATTTTTAAAACACTTAGCCTTGATATTTGAAGGGGTATAGTTAGTTAAATAAGTGTTAGATATGAATATAATTCGTAACATAATGATACAATGTCACATGAAAGTTTAAATTCAAACGTGATGAAAGATTCGGTGTTTTGTGTTAAAAGACCAGATGATTATACTAAAAGACCGGCATTTTAACATGAACACGCGATTTTTTTTGTCAGGTGTGTGCATCTTAAAGTGCACGTGGTGTGTGTGAACAGTGTCGACATTTTAACTAAAGAACCGTAACTTTAAGCATAAATGATTGGTGTTTTAGCAAGACATGTAAGATTTTTAAGTTAAACATGTGAGATTCAGTTTTTAAGTTGTGAATAGTACTTAGGCGTTTTAAGGGTATAACTCTGAATATCCTTCGGATGTTTGTGTTAAAAGACCTGAACTATATAAATGGATTTAGCGGTTTAATGTTTCAACGTTTTATTTTTGAATTATTCTTAATCGGTCATGTAGGGACATAGATATGCATTTACAAGTAAAACATGGATGCGATCGTAGACTTTAAAGATTTCAAAAAAGAGTGATTGGATTGTTAAAATTCTAGAAAATTCTAGAAAAGAAATGAAGAATGTTCAAGACATGAAATGCATGTTCTGTATTGAACGTGAGATGTAAAAGAAGTTATTGAAAAATTCAATGACATGTTTAAGGTTTTCATGGACATAGTGGAAGAAATGGAGGAAGTGTATTTCACTCTATAAATAAACTTGAAGACCTCAAAAACAGAGGTGTAGGTACAAGCATTCATACAACATCAATAGAGCCTTAGAGAGAAAAGTGCATTTTGAAGACACAGTCCAGCTCAGGTTTGATATCAAGTTTTTGAAGAAAAAAATCAAGTTCAACTTGAAGCAGGCGTTTAAAGATCAAGCTTCAGATTGAAGTTTAGCTTGAGGTTGAAGATCATTAGTGAAGTTTCAACATTTTTGATCTAGTAATAGTTGTGCTAAATAGTTAGACTTTGTAGAGAGGAAAAATCGTATTTTAACTATGTGGAAAAATTGTTGAATTAGCAAAGCAAAATCATTTCCTCTTACTCTTCTTGTGTGAATATTAAAGTTGTAAGTTGAATTTACAAAAAAGGATTGCGCTTAAACGTTGTAAAAAATCTCATTGAATAAAGTTGAGATTTAATTGAAAATTGTGAGTGATTGTTGTGAAGTCATAATTTGTGCATTACACACATACTTATCTCATGCAAATTAGAAGTGCATATATGATTATCATGCTTTACTAACTAGAATTGCATATAACTTTGGATTTTCATGAAATGCATGAATATGATATAACTTAATTAAATAATGCACAACTAAGACTTCAACTATCATTTAGCATTGGAATGACATGTAAGATAACATTCTTGATCATATCATACTTTATTTTATTGTGCTTGTAACCCTTGTGTGTTATTTTTGAAGGAATAATGTTGGGACCACATGGGCAACTTAGGAAGAATGAAAAATTGTGGACTCCTATAAATAGAAGGGGGAGGCTCACGAATTAGGGATCCCCAGTTCCTCCACCTTGAAGCAAATCTCGAGCCTCCCCTCTCCTCCTTCCCTTCTTTTTCGTTTTTGGAGGCCAAGGGTGCCGTAGCTCCTTCCTCTTG